>JAHHFK020003812.1:0-44169 GCA_024533555.2 Aedes koreicus
GAATTGAGTGTGGGAACAGCCTTTTGTACCTGTTATTGTCCTTGAAGTGACAGTAGCCTTGCTATTCGATGATGTTACGGAAGAAATGCTGTAGAGCAGGTATTTCAATGGTGCTGTATCACGGCTTATGCACTTCTTAATTGGCACGGACTTTCCGTTTCTTCACCGGCACCGAGAAGAGACAATAACTACCTATGTACTAGGGGAAGAATTTTGCGCGGTCCCGATTCCAAAGTCATTGACAGAGATGAGCTATGACAAACTCGAGAAGTTAACAAGCTCGATTAGAACTACTCCAATCTCATGACAAAAACAACAAGATGCCATGGATAAAAACTCAACAAAGAATGAATTACGATCTAATATTTTTTAAAGAATTTAATCCATTATCTTAGTTGTACGAAATTATGGAATAGCAATCATCCTTTTGAAACGATTCATTGATTAATTTACCCATTTATAAGTAAATATTTGGGTAACTTTCAACTCATTAAAAACAGTACCACCTTGAAGCGTAGAAGCGAGGTTGTGCTTGACAACGGTTGCTTCAAATTTCTGAGAGATGGCGTTGGCTGAACAGGGAAAACCTAGCGCAAGTTTTTCAAAAGGCCGGTGTTACGACTAGTAAATTTATTGTTTTCAGCTAAAGGTATTGCAGAGATAGGCGATTTTATTTCAGAAGTCAGCGCAAAATTGCATGGAAATTTCACCACGCATTAAATTGGTTTGCTCTTACGCACGTGAGTTATGCATAACATTTAAGAAAGACTTATAATAAATGCATGATTCATTTTAGAAAGTAACGCGATAATTTCATCTCGTTTGAATTCTCAAACTGCCATTTTTCCATGTATTTATTTTAGAGAGAGAAAATCCATGTATATCATGCGGAACAATGATTAGGGTCCTAAGTAATATTAGGAGAAATCTCCATGCCGGCGCTTTGTTTGAATTACCACATCATCAATAGAAGAAGACGGCTCCTATCAAAATATGCACTAAAAATAACTGGAAATCTTTTCAAATGGTCATGAAACTGCCAAGAGAGAGCCGCAACAAGAATTCTATCAATGTTTTCAAGACCTTATGCATTCATTCGCTTGATATTGTGATGATGTTCGTCGTTCACGGCAATCAAATCTACATCATTTTTCATGGGAATAATAATGTATAATAATAAAGAAGTAAAACGTTATTTTTCTTAAATTTAAAGAAAATTGAACGAAATAGTTTAAGTCTAGCAGTTGGTTTATATACACCGATTGTCGATAAATCTAGGAAGTTGTACTTAGACGCTAGCAACCGTTTTTGCAAATTTGGGTGGAAGGTATCAATACATGCGTTAGATATATTGCCGTGTTATTCACTGTTCGAAGTTTCCGAAGCACAGGAGGCAGTCCTTGAGAAGCGTTGTTTTTGTTTAATATTTTCAGTGTGAATACAGTCAGTTTCCTGGATTATCTGCGAAATGCCTTTCAAGATAGTTCAAACGATAGAAAAGGGAGAAACGTGCTTAACCGTTATCCCCGCGCAATGGGAAAAGGATGGCATCTTGTATTGGCCAAAAAAAAGTGCGGTCGCCAAACTTTCGCTTGATGAGAAATCTGTTCAGTCTGAAACTTGGGAGAGCATTAATTGCGTCAGGAAAAGGATACTGCCTACTCGTCATGAAGCCGAACTTGAAATGGTAAAAATGGAAGGACTGTCGGACACCGAGATCGATGAGACATCTTTTCTTCTCCCGCCTCCACCGACAAAAAAACCTCGACCTCAAAACCCCGCCAATGTTGCTCGAGATCGTATGATGGACTTCAACCACTTGATTGAAGAATCGGATATCATCGAGGAATATACGGTAAAATATATATAATCTTTTTTACCTGAAATGAAAAAATAAGAGAAGGGTATATTTTAGGAAAATTTCCCGGAAAATCAACCGGAAACACCATTTGTAATGCTTAACGAAAGGTGCAGTCAGGATATTGGACCAAGAGTTTTGATTCTACCACAACTTGCTTCATCCAACGCTGGTACAGAAGGAGCCAACAACGAGCTGAAACAAATACTGTCTAATCAAGCCATCATCCTTGCAAACCAGATCAAGATGATGCAGTGGATGGCAAGCATGCAAACAAGCCAGGAATACGTAGTAAAAGCTGTTTTCGAGGGAAACTTTTCTGGAGGTGCTCCAAAAGGCACCACTACTATAATGATCACCAAGCCAGTCAGTTCAGTTGAAGAACTCAACGAACTTGAAGAGCGTTTGAAGGAGCCAGAAACCCTTCAAAAACATTTGGCGAACATGAGCTTTATTTGTGGATCCAACGGCAAAGAGAACGGAATAGACTGCTGCTACAAGCTGATCGACGTGTTCATGACGAGGGAATTTCTAACCGAGTGTTCGTGGACCGGAAGCTGCAGGGTTTCGGACGAAAATAAACCGGAAAACGTTTCAGCTGGCGAGTGTTCCGGTTCAAATAAGGTCGCGCTGAAATTTTTCAAACATATTCGAACGCTCTTTCTGAAACTGGTCCTTCTCGCCGACAAGGACTTTACAGAAATTCAATGTGACGCGTTTCTGAAACGCGTAATGAAAAACAGCAAGCAGAGGTTGTCATCAAGAAGCATGTCAACTCATAAGGACCGGCCCAAAAACCGTACATATAAAACAACAAACATCGAACCCAGGAATGACCCAAGAAACCATGGTCCCGGCAAGGATCCTACTCTGTAATGTCACATTAGTTGATTGTTATATAAAGTTGTTGAAATAAACACTGCTGGTTTTTTACATGATTTCATGTTTTTTTAATTTTTATAACTTCGGAAATCACGCAGTCGTGATTGAGGTGATATGATGGGGGAATCATTAGAAGGCATCCATTAAGTACGTCATGCTTTAAGGAGAGGGGTGAAATATATAAGGTATACATAAAACGTGACAATAGGAGAGAGTGGGAATAGATTTTTGAAGAATTTTGCGTGACGTACTTAATGGATGATGTAGTTAAACTACGCAAACCATCCTCTCTTTTCCTTCCATCGTGATTTTTGTATGATCCTTTGGGTTAAGCACAACTTCGGCACAAAATTATTCTCTTTGCCGGGATTGTGTTTTGGGGGGTTGGTTAACGGCCAAATTGTCTGAAACTCGGCCAAAAGATGTACTTTTATACGAAGAATCTTTTAATCGAGTTCCCGATAATTTGGCCGCCAAAACCACCCAAGACGAACAGAATCTTTTTGTACCGGGGTAGTGCTAAACCCTACATATTTTTGTATGGACCATGAGGGTCTTTAAAACTTCCCTAAAAACGTGAAGTTATTAAGAAATACCCACTTGAGTTCATATTAAAGGTGACTTCATTCAATGCCAATTTTCGGTTTAATGCATTTACAGGAGGCAAAATGGTTTTAAAATGATTTTTCAACTGACCATAATAAGATAATATGAATGAGTCCTAAAACGGCATTTCCAAACAGCATTTTACGAGATCATAAAGTCGCAATAAAACCTTTGATAGGAGTAAAAGGAATCTCAGAAAATAAGGTTTTAAGATGGTTCTAAAAAAGCTGTGTGGGTTCTCATAAACCCGACTCAAATATGAAACCTATTGGCACCTCTTGGTGCCATAATAAAACCAAATTGATTCCTAGTGGCTTTTATAGAACTTTAATAAAACTGAATAAAGCAGAATGGTTTTGGCAATGTTACTTGGGTTGGTTGTTGTTATTGTTGTATTCTCCATATGCGCGGAGTAACGATATCTAATGATGAAATTTTGTCAGAAGCAGATAATTTCCATGCAACATGAAGCTCTAGGAGTGGACAGTAAATTTATTGCTAGAACTGAGAGAATTGCAGTGTAGGCATTGATAGTTCCGTATAGCGTAACGGTAGGTTATGAAAATTGAAAGATGCTAGTTCGAAAACGAGCGGAGAGCATATGAAGGTGGTATACAATCGGGCGTAATCCCTCCCTTGTTTGCAACTTCTATTTTTCAACTTTTCTAACCTGCCTGGTTATTCTATACGGAACTATCAATGCTTTCTCTTCAATTCTCTTAGTTCTAGCAATAAATTACTGTCCACTCCAAGAGCCTCTCGTGTTGATGGAAATTATCTGCTTCTGACAAATTTCATCATACCAAAAGATAGATCTTTTTTTAAAGATTAAATCTTCCAAAAGAGGCATCATATATCTAAAGTTAATGATTTTCGAGTAATCGATTTTTGTCACTTGAAATTTGGCTATTCGTACCATAGTGCGTCAGTCAGTTCTGGGTGTACACCGAATAATGTTTCATTTGCTTTAGCAGGATGTCTTTGTTCAAAGTACCGAACAGAACGGATGTTTGGAATGTCTATGAATTACCACTACCGAAATAACAGATAGTGTCATTTTCCCTTCGGAGTCCTACCGTCAAAAGCCACACCGAAGCAGCAATCCCAAAATAGCCCGGTCTAATTGAGTAGTTTTCGACAATGAACGGTACTACAAATAAATCACCCTTCCTCGGGCTAAACCCCTTTTGTTCGAAAATCCATCCCCCCTCCGGCTACCCGTCTACAATTTCATCACCGTCACCGGGACGAGTCGGGTTCTTCTTTGTTCTTCCACCACCGCCGCGTGACTAAACTCATCTGGCTATTGTTAAACATTTATGCGTGAACAATAGAGGTTAAATTTTTTCCTTCCTTCCTTCGGGGCTCCAAATATTGTGTTGAATTTGTTTACCTAGAACGAAACTGTGGTCGTCGTCACCAACGACTAGCGCATAGAAGCTGATCCGTTCGGTGACCCAATAGCTGTGGAAAGGCCGGAAAACCCACCCTTAACGGCGGCACCACCATCGTCGCTGAATTTCACTGGGCCAGAAGGTTTTTGGTTTAAATGAGTTTTTCGCATGTTCTACTTTATCTCCACCATATGCCAAGTGAAATTAACCCATTCATAATTTTCGGGAAACTTTAATCTTCCCGAAGTTTACCAAGGGAAACAAGTTTTGGCTGATCCAGGACTTAGTTAACAAATGATTTTAATTACAACAAGCATCGTTTGCCCCTTCCACGAGGCTCTCTCTTTTTGCTCGGTTGAAACAGTAGGGTGATGAAAATAAAGGGAAAAATTACATTGTCAACATTTTTTTCCTGAAAGTAACCAACGTGACGGATCATAAGCAACTAAATTATAAATACCGATGGCCATGGCAGTTGTTTCGTGTAAAACGTCCAAACTAATTATCTTTGAGCCGGAGTGGCCGGAGAATCCAGGCATCGAATTTTAACTGGTGAAGCTCGTGGTTTGTTGAATCGTCTGAAAAGAAATTTTGGGGTAATTTTAAATACCCGAGAGATCAAAAGCTTAAACTTCCAAGAAAAATGTGAATTCAAGAATTGTATAACATCTGAGACAATTTTGAGCTGCACTTGTATCAATCATAAGCATGTATTGCGCATAACGCTGAAATCGCAAACTGAATCATCCCGATTGCAACAGGAACTCTAGTCTAAGCAACTTGTCATCAATTCCAATAATTGTAATGTTGTTTCCTATGGCGTAATCATACTGTTGCTAAGAGAGTCCAACCTATGATGAGATATATGAAATCTTGCTGAAATCGCCCATCCAACAAACGATTATTGCGGTGTATGATGCATAATTTAATCTAATTTGAGCTATCCACGGCAAACCAAACTAATGACTCCAAACCTCACCGCTGGCGTTGTTGGGAGGATTTTCCCCAAAGAGATGATTGCTTATTTTCAACTTACGTCAATCCAGAAAGACGACCTGGAAAGCGTAACTATAACCATTTTACTCGATAGATTATATCATTTAATTCATAATTCAGCAACAGGCCACACGGTGATGTGTGCGTCATGGACGGAAATAAATCCACCGATGCGGCGATGAGCGCTTATCATCAAATCGTTTTCAAACATTCTTCCTTGCACTCTAGTTTTCGTTTTATCGCGTTTCTTATTACGAACTTTCGATTAAAGGTTTCATCATCCCAATTAAATACCGTCATCCAACCGTCCTCCGTCATAAATATCCCGATCAAGAACAAAATAGCTAAAAGAACAGTGTGAATCCTGAAAATGTCCGTCAATGTTGCATCATTCTCGATTTTCCGTGCCTAGCTCGTGTTGCGCTAGACCAGAAGACGTTCAGAAACGTCACGCCACCTGTTTACTAGTAAACTACATCTGAGTGCCTACGTGCTGTTTATAAGGAAGTAGCACCGGTAGTATGAGCCTTGGCAAAACGACGACAACAACAACAACAACAACGAAAACAGTTCACGTAGACGCCCGTCAGGCAATGCTACGTCACAAACCTCTCCGCCTCGAACCTGTTTATGCATAATCTCATCCCGTGGGGACCTGTTTACTATACAGAGTGGCTGTCCACGCGTTGGCCTATTTGTGGATTTTGCTGATTGGAAAACAAAAATTCTGTTTACACATCATGCAGCCAGTGATAGTTCGTCACCTTTGATAGTAGTGGCCCTGTTTTGTTGTTTGTGTTGTCTAAGAGGACCGATTAAAATCAAGTACCTTCCGTCGAAAGTACGTTTACGATGGGATTAGTCAGACCGGAATCGAAAGGCAAACTCACTTGTCGCAATTGCAATTAAAATGAGCATTTCGTCATCCGCACCTTTTGCTGACCTTGAAGACCTCATTAGTCACCCTACTGGTGCGTATTTTCGATGGAAAAAATCAACTTACTTTCGAAATTAATTCAAACCAACTGCACAGGGGCCGAACGGTTTCTATTAATAGATAAGAAGAAGGGTAAAGAACGAAGCGCTACGATATACTCAAGGTAGCGCTTACTCATGCTTAATCGACTCATCAAAACAACAAGACACCAACAAGCGCTTGCCAACAAGCAACGGTACGCTTAGAATCGGAACTTTTTCTTTTCCAGAAGTTTCCCGACGAATCCGAACCACGTTTTCGCAAAAAACCTCGCAATTACATCACCGCGAGCAGACATTGATAAGCAAGCGCTGATATCAATACGCGTTCGGTATGGTGTGTATAATATTCGTCACACCTCGCAACTGGTTAGTGGCTGCCCTCGAGTCATTCATCGTGCACCAGAACCACAACTTCCGCGAGGAGGTGCTACTACGTGCGAAGGTCTCGACACAAAAGCGCGCGAGGCGATCGGCCGCAGGTCGCGCGACTTGAGTCAGCTATGAAAGACTATTAGGAATAGAGACAGAGAGATAGGCAGAGAGGACCCAAACCGCATACGATGGTTGCGAGGCGGCGCAAGGTTGTGAAAGCAGAAAAACCGTTGAATCTGGTGCTGTTTTGTGGGTGCTCGTTGCTAGGGAACAATCACGTTCAAACATGTGCTGAACGTGAGCGATATATTGCTTAGAGCGCGCATGAATCGCAACTTGTTGCTGTTGTCAAGGTGGAGTCATCGCCATCGCTGACCGACCGTTGAGGTTGCATCAGAAGAACGCATGGTTTGACGACAGCAATGCGTTCGGTGGTGGAATGATGCTTCGAATGCGGAGACCCATAGGAGCTCGCTTCATTGCCCGGCATCCTTTCGGAATCCAGCGCACACCGGTAGATAAATGTAATCTCGCTCAACACGTGTGCTTTACAATCCGTCCTTCCTGCAGACTTTATTTTTCGAACTCTCTCCTACCAAATAGGTATACATAAATGTACATTTAGTCAATGTTTGAATAAGATCTTGTTTATTCTTCGGAGTCCTATCCACGTGCAAACAACGAGTTTACAAAGAACGACGATGAGGCAAATGATCTTTTAGTTCTACGACACCGGCACACTCGTTGGATCCTGAGCAAATCTGTAGTTTTTTTCCTTCTTATTTTCTTACTTTGTTTGACTACCTTTATCATGTACTCATGGACGAGGAAGGAGAAGGGACTCGAACTCAGATAAAGACGTTTTGCAACGAGTGTCTACTCGCTTGTTAGCCTGCATGTATGAGCCTATGTATGCTGACCGATCCAATAAGGTGCGTGGCGTTTTGAGCCGGTTGCAAACAATTCCCTTTATTCGCTCAGGTTATGACTCACATGCAATGGAGCTGACTTGTGCAATGAATCCTTGCTCACTTTGTTCCGTTCTTACTTTTTTTTTATCTAGTATCGTACTATAAGATATTTCTGATTGCGACGATGACTTTAACTAAACATGCAATTATGACGGATTGATCACCGCTCAAATTATTAATGTACAGTCAATCGCAAAATTGAGCGTACACGTGTAATTGCTTGGGAATTCTTCGGTTTTCTGGATGAACAAATTGAGTAACCGCAAAAAACTTTTTAGTCGTTTAAAATAAGTTTTTTTTTCGTTTAATTCATGAAATTCAAAAAAGTTAAAACAACTATAAAATAAAAATTAAGAAATTGGAATTTGCAAAACAAAAACAAAACTTCTAATTCATGGGGCCAAATTAAGATAACATTTCTAATTTTTCATGGAAAAATACTACATATGAAGTCAAAAATTGCCGATTTTTAATATTTACTATTTTGTATAGCCACCTTTTGAATTCAGCACTGCCTTCAAGAGTTAAGGCATCGATTCAACCAGGCTTCTGGTCACCGTTGACAGAATATTATTTATTATTATTTATTTGTTTATTATTATTTAACATTATCACCGTCTTAGATAAAAACAATCGTACAGACTGAACTACTTAATACTAGTTTACAATAACTTAAAGTCTAAACAATTCTACTAACTCGATTTTTAAAAACATTTTTGGATATATCAAAGTCCAATTCGTCACATACAGCATTAAAAGTGCGAAGACACGAATCAAGCGGATCGTATTATATCCATAGTTAGTGCGGTGATAAGTAACAGCAAGCATCGGATAGTTTCGAAGTCGACGAGGAGGAACGTTCAGTAAAATCTGCTTAAGCAGCGCAGGGCAGTCAATAACAATAACGATTAGGATGTCAAAGACCAGCAGACGCTGCATTTGAACACGCCTGACAGCAGCCTTGGTGAAAACACCAAACCGTTCTGCACGAGAGCCGAGCTTGACTGCAAACACACCACCATGTGGCTATAATTTACCACTTCAGTATCGTGCTTATAGATGAACCTGCAACGCAATGGACGCGACACGAGTGTACACGCTCGTGTATTGCTTTAAACACCGTGTCTTGATTTTTGGGTAAACACCCGAGCCAAGTGGGTTCGATCACAAAAAAACTCCCAACGTACCCCCAGTATGACACGGGGTACCAGGGGATGGGGCGTTGGTGGGGGGTTATTTTAAAAAATTGGTAAATTTGGTTTTTGGGTTTTTTTGTTGGTTGTTGGGGGGGGGGGGGAGGGGTTGGTGGTTTTTAATAAGGGGGGCGGGGGGGGAAAAATAATAAATAATCCACGCTTGTGTGTCGTGGGTAGAAAAAATGGAAAACACCCGGGGGGGGGTTTTTTCGAAATTTAAAGGGTGTCCACGATGAAATTGCCACACACAAAATTGAAATTGCCACACGCAAAATTCGAGTTTTCATCCGATTGCCATCAAATTTTCAGGGATTGAGAAATAACTATTAAACTTCATTTTACCATTTTACTTCGTATTTTATTTACAGTCCATACGCAAATGCCCGCACCTTGGCCTTAACCCCGGCCATAAGATTCTGCACAACCTGTGAATCAACCGTTTTTTGCATGTAAACCCATACTTTCTTCAGTTCCTCGACTGTCTTCACTACCTTAGGTTGTTTAAGAAGGTGCTGCTTCATAATCGCCCAGTACTTCTCGATGGGGCGGAGCTCCGGAGTGTTGGGAGGGTTGAACATTTTCGGCACGAAATTGACCTTATTGTCCGCATACCACTTCAGCACGTCCTTGGAGTAGTGGCATGAGGCCAAATCCGGCCAGAAGATTGTTGGGACGTTGTGGGCTTTCAGGAGAGGAAGCAGCCGCTTCTGGAGGCACTCTTTTATGTACACCTGTCCGTTCATCGTATCCTGGGTCACGAAAGGTGCACTCCGCTTCCCGCACGTGCAGATGGCTTGCCAAACCAGGAATTTCTTCGCAAATTTGGACATCTTCTGAGTGCGGACATGCTCCGGAACGCTGAACTTATCCTTGGCCGTGAAAAACAGGTTGCCGGGGATCTGTTTGAAGTCGGCCTTCACATATGTTTCGTCGTCCATGATGCAGCATTCAACTTTCATCAGCATGTTGAGGTACAACTTCCTGGCACGGGTTTTGGCGGACTTGTTCTGCTTCTCGTCGCGATTAGGGGCCTTTTGTACCTTGAACTTTCGAAGCCCAGCCTTAGTTTTGGCCTTCTGGACAAAACTTCGGCTTAGGTGCAGCTTCTTAGCCACATCCCGAACGGAGGCGTTCGGATTTCGGTTGAAGGCCCCAACTACGCGGTTGTGATTTTTGGTGTTGTACGGAATACTTTTTCCTTCACTTCTGGGCTTCCGATCGGTGGTCAACCGTTCCTCGAACCGCTTAATCACTCGCGACACCGTGGAATTCGCGATTCCCAACGTTTTAGCGATGGAACGATGCGAGAGATCCTTGTTCTCGTGATGAATGCGCAAGATTTTATCACGCACGAGCTGTTCTTTCGACTCCATTTCCGCGAGTTTTGATCACAGGACTTTAAAACTTGCAGGATGTAAATCCACCCAAATTTTCATTAAATTCTACCCAACGGTTAAAAAGTTAGAGCAATTTCATAGTGTGGCAATTTCATCGTGGACACCCTTTATACGATGTCCGAAGCCAAAACCCGAGCACTGACATTGGTGTTGTACCCAGGGATGCCACATATACAGATTTATCTGTAATCATACAGATTTTTTTTGCAGATTTGGGATACAGAATTCTGTACATACAGATTAGAGATTTTTAAAAAAGATACAGACTTTACAGATTTTTGAAAAATCTCCTTTTTTGTTGCATTTTTTGATCGTGTTTAGGTAACCATGCCTGGAAATTTCATTGAGCCGCCTACAGAGTTTGTCAGATATTCATCGAAATACCGGAAGGATGGCCGCTTCGAAGGCATCAATCAAATTTACCTCGGTGGGCAACATCCATTTCAATTCTGTGATAGAACTTCATAAGCATCGGTTAAGTCACTTTCGGTGGATGGCATCAATCTGAACAATTGACAGGTGTGTTTTTGTATTTCTAGTACGAATTTGCAGTATAAAGTTTCACCACAGTCGATACATCACGCTCTAAGTGATCTTACTATTATCCAGTCCTACTTTACGTTTTGTCACATTACAGATTACTGCTTGAAGCGCTACTGTTATCAATCTTACTGAATAACTTGACAAAACCACTAGAAATTCTGCAACCGCAGGTCTTAAAAGATGACAAGGGGATGAACATTTTGCGGTAGTCAATCCAAGTACCTTGGTGGACAGCATTCATCTCAAGAACTAGCTGGTTTTGTGCTACTACTTTTCATTTCTGATTCAAATACTTTGATTCTAAAGTTTGATGTTTGACAATGTTATTGCATCGACTGCAACACTGAACATATAATTTCGTTTATATAACGAAACCGAAGGTAGAACTAACAAATATATTTATTGTTTTCAGCAACTAAACTGATGTGTACTCTCTAAGAATTTATCTTCGTATTTAATTCCACACGCGCAACTGCCAAAAGTACGAAGCATTTGTTGGCACAGAAATAATGTTGGTTCATTGGACGAAAACATTACAGAGAGCTTTGAATATTTGGTTATCAATAAAAAAGAAACGTCTCTCTGCTGGTTGCATGAAAGACTGACAGATCTACGTTATCGACTCAAAATGTAATTGAAAAAAAAACGCTACCACGAGGAATTGTGCGTTTTTTGTTATGTTTCTGACAAGGGGTTCGATCCTTTATTTTTGGGAACATGTGTTATTGAATCCGTCGTCCCTAGGCTGTGGTGACAAGTGAGATGTTACTAGATTAATGAGTATGACGATATAACTCTCGACAGTGCTTTAATTATTATTTTGGGATAAATCAATGTTTCCCGCCAACCCCAGGATCAATACCAACATGTATGAGTACGGTTGAAGGAAAGCAGCGATTGGCTGGTCTTTATGAAAATCATGAATTATACAAATTGAACAAAAAGGTTTACTGGTAGAATCTCACCAGATAAAAACGATATGATTGTTTCATACAATATACGAGACATTTGTTATATGTACAAAATCCATGTTTACGAAACGAGCGAAAGCTTATATACGAAAATAAATGTTCAGTGTACCGATTCTTGTATAAAACGTACAACAGCAGGATAATGTCTTGATTTCTGGGGCAATGCACAAATTAAAATTTTATTCTTATTCACAAACTTATTTATCTATCTATCATAGTTTACTAAATGAAATGCCATCTGATCTTCGTACGTTGTTTACTCGAAAGCAAAATCATCTTACCAGCATTCGCAAAATATTGTTTTACTTTAATATTGAATATCTTCTAACATTTCCACACACTTGAAATAATCCACATATTTTCGGTACCCTTTCACCAACATCTCAACAGCTAAACGTTCGGTAAACAATTTCTGAAATCACCGAAATATCTGTGGAATCGTAAAGAAGCTATATTTAAAAAGAAAGTAGAGAAGAGTTCGGACGTGGGATTAAACTGCTGACCTCCTGATCAGTACGACGAACCGGTTAACTCTAAGACCCAAGAATTGTTGATATATCGCAAATTGACGTAAATTAATAGAAGATGAAACAGCTGTCTACACGCAGTAAAAACCTAATACTTCAACAAAAACACTGACTTAAATACCTTTTCTCATTTTATTGAATCAAAAAAATGGATTTATTGATGTGAAAAAACATTTTCTTGATGCTATTTGAATTTGTTTTATGCTTTTATCTTAGGTTAGGTTAGGTTGTGATTAAAAAACAATTTCAACATTTTCAAGGATACATTTAAAAAAAAACCCTGCTTACAGAACACAGGCAAAATTATTTCAGAAATTCAAATCGATGGTTTAGGATGACTATGAAAGAATAGTGATTTTCTACCAACTATTGTCAAAACAACCTTCAACAACAGTCGATTCAACATTTACTACAAGGTCGGAATAGTCCTTGTTACCATGACCATATTCAAGAATGCCATGAACGTGTATCATTCGACCATTTTCATGGTCATTGTAACCATTATATGCAATAGTCATCTTTACCATGGTTTAATTGTCGGTACAACCATGGATTTTTTCTCAGTGTACTTACCATTTCACCAGTTTGCCCATGCGTTTTTCTGCATCTCCAAAACAAGACATAAACCTGGACAAAACGATGTCTCCGCATGCCTTCTTTTCTAGCAGTCTCGCTCTATCATGCTCAACGCTCTGTGATAGTTAGAAACGTGCAATTGATAAAATATTTAGAGGAAACAATAAAATTCAGTTTGAAAATCAATGAACTGATTTCAATAAAGATATATTTTGCGGAGCTGCGTTATTCGAAATATTTTTAAGAACTGAATCGATTGGAAATGTCATTCTTTTTTGTGTGTATTATGAGATTCTTGGAACAATCAACTATATTTACAAAAGTTCTGGGAAAATCACACTTATTCGGTAAAGAATTGTCATTTCACCATACTATCCGTAATGTTGTGTGTTTTCACAGGTCTTTTTCGTAAAATAAACCGATTTCACAGGAGAATCTTTAAAATTTGGCTTTACGGATCAACTTCCGTAGTTCTTTTCACAGAATTTTTGTGATCTATTTGAATGGTGGTAAGCTCCAACTTGGAATAACTTATATTAACGTCTCTATTCTTATGATCCGCAAAATTTTTGCTTGGAGTAAAATTAGGATCATGGTCGACATTTAATCCTATTTAATCCTAGAATAATACTTGTTGGTGCACGTCACCGTAGGTGTGATAATTTGAAAATGTTGGAAAAGCAACTTTTTTAGCTGTCAAAAACTAATTTCAAAACTTGTTGCAATGCTAGTTATTCAAGCTAGACTGGGTTTAATATCAAAAAATTATAATATGATAAAATATGTAACTTGTTGGCATTAGTTTGTTTTTGAAGTATCTATTTATTGGAGCGTATTTTTCACTTCTATTTTCTGTCGCAAATTAAACCCCAGATCGAGGATGGGATCCATACACTCCTAATGTGCAAACAAAAACACAATGGGAAAATAAGGTATAAAGTGTAATAATCACGTAAAGTAAGTGATTCAAATGCGATGCACGCAAAGCTATTTTTCAACTAGTAAACGGGCACCAAACAGTGGTTAAATGAACAATACAGATTTTTTTACAGATTTTCAACCACTGGATACAGATAAAAAAGATTTTTGGATGTGAAAAATACAGATTGACCTTGAAAAAAATGTGGCAACACTGGTTGTACCAACCGCGTGGCGTGTAAGTCAGGAAGCACGAAGTCAAAGTGGTGAATTTAATACACGCGCTAGCGTGGTAAAAAATAGCTCGGCGTGCAGTGTAGTTTTTGGACATGGCTGCCTGACAGTCAGTAGTTCCAAACTTATAAGTTTGCAACGGTCTGAGTAAGGAGGGAGATTGTTCGGGTCATTCCAAGGAAGTGAACGAAGTGCGAAACGAACGAACTTTTTCTGAACGCGTTCAATGGAAACGATGGGTGCCACATAATAAGGAGACCGAACGGGGGCCGCATACTCAAGGATGCTCCACACCAAACTGCAATAGAGTGATTTTAAAGCATAGATGTCAGTGAACTCAGAGGCGTGCCGTCGGATTAGCCCTAACACTGAGAAGGCTTTAGCAGTCGTGATTCCCACATGCTGATTGAACTGTAGCTTGGCATCCTTTAATGGTGCAGCTACAGTGTAGAGGACATTGTGCATCAGCTTTTCGAAAACTTTGCTCAAACAACACAGAATGGAAACACCACGATAATGTGTGACTCGGTTGACGTTTCCTGATTTATGGATGGAAACGATAGAAGCAGTCTTCCAAACGGAAGGAAATGTTTTTTCGCTAAGCGATCGGTTGAATAAAATCGTGACAGGGGATGCGAGTCCCACAACACAATTTTTCAGGAGTAGTGGTGGTATGCCGTCTGTTCCGGATCCTTTCTTGGAGTCGAGAGTGTGTATGGCATTCAGCACTTCATCAGAAGAGAATTGGATGACGGGAAAGTTAATGTTGTGCGAAGAAATATGCGCAAAGCAATCGAGACGTGGTACAGAGGAATTCGGCGAAGAGGCTAGCGGTTTCTGCGTTAGAGCTAGCATGAAACTTCTCATATGTAATGTTGCAAGGGATGCTAGCAGAGGATCTCAGTTTTCTAACGAAACCCCAGAAACGTGTTGGTTCCTGATTGATGCTTGCTTGAATCCTGGATAAGTAGTCGTCATGAGTGGATTGCAAAACAGATTTGAATGTTGCCTCAACTTCTCTTAGAATGTTTTTGTCGGCTTCAGATTTCGAGAGGAAATAGTGATTACGTGCCTTCCTGAGTAAGTTGCGAAGATGTCGCAACTCAGAGGTTTGTTGAAAGTCGAGTTAACCGCACGTCGTGTGCGCGGTACAAAAATGCTGCAAATTTCGAAGAGCTTGTCGTAAAATGCTGCAGAGGTTTCGTCGATCGTTGCGGTCCTCGCGAGAAAGCTCCATACAACCTCTCCAAATGCTATTTTCAACTGATCGAAATCACACCTGTTAAAGTCGTAGCCAAAACTGTCAACATCGTCATCGAGCGAGGTCGGAATAACGTCGCCCACGTCGAATAGTAAAACGAACGGCGCATGATGGTTGTCAATTGGTAAAAGTGGTGCAGGAGGCTCAACTAAATCTAGAAGTTCTGGCAGACTTACAAAAACCAGGTCAAGGATTCGACTGTTGATGTTTTCGAAGTGGTTAACTTGCCGCAGGCCGGTAGTAAATAATGCTTCGATAAGAAATTGCTCGTGTTCGGATGAAATGTTTGTAGGGATGTAGCCATTTAACTCTTCGTCCAACTGCCATCGCAAATTTGGGAGGTTGAAGTCACCCAAAGACAAAATGATATCCTCTGCTGACGCACTGTTTACGAGACTCTGTACTGCATTTGCATGGTCAGAATATCGGTCAGCGGACGAGTTGGGGGGGATATAAATTGTGATGATGTAGAGCTCCAAATGTTCGCTATTTGACAGTGGGAACGCCTCGCAGCGTAAGTGATGCTTCACGGCAATCAGCACACCACCACCTCGTGAGTGATGACTGCTAGTTGCACTGCGGTTGCAGCGGAAAAAAGTGTAGTCGGGAGAAATCTCTGCACTTTCGATATCGTTACGAAGCCAGGTTTCGGTGATAACGAGCAGATCGTAGTCGCAACTGGACAGCAGCATACGTAGACGAGCAATTTTGGTGCGCATACCTCGCACATTCTGGTAGTATACCGATAAGCTGGATCTTGGCCTGGAATCGGAGAGCGATTCAAGTCTTGTTGGGCAATTAGCGCAAACGTACTTGCCTGAATTAACGTTTTGGAATTTATATCACCCTATTGGGAAATTCAAGAAACTTTCACAGAATTTTTGATTGATAATAAGAAGACAATTTATCGAGAATGTTCACGAACAATAAGACGGGGACCTCCATTATCTTTTTCAGGGCTGCTTAAGCAACTTTCAACTGGGTTAGATGGAGGAGCAAGAGGAGTTGTTGATGTTCAATCCATTGAAAAGTTCAAGGAAGTCTCTCACGAAAAAAAGAAGAACTATCGCGGAAAATTTCAAAAAAACTTCTAAAAATCTTTAAATCTCGAGTACTTTTTCAATTAGACGTAAATCAGATTCCATCGTTAAATTCTTGAAACGCTTAGCACTTTCATGCAAACTAGAGCCACCTATACAAGGAATAACCTTTGACTAACATGATGTTGATGCTCATTCCTCATCGAACGCTGAAGTGCTTCGGTTATTTTTTTTTATCGCACTCCGCACTACCTCTTTCGTTTGTTTTTTTTTTTCCAACCAGTCAAAAACCATGCGGTAATCCAACCCCCCCACAACATGACAGATTTGTATAGTTTCGTGTAGCCACTTGCAAATCGTAGATGTCGCCCCGCAACGTAAACATTGGGGTCGTCTCCGGCAGATGCACCGATTTTTCTATTCGGAGCAGCATGTTTTTGTTGCATCATGAGTGGTTGCACAACAACAAGCAAGCGTATCATATCAAAAGAGTCTATTTTTTATATTCACGGAATAACTTCAGCAATAAGTAATTTAATTATTGAAACAAATATTTCACGCGGCTTTCCTCCGAGTAAAATTTACACCAATACGACAGTCCCGCGGTGTATTGTATCCAATAAATCTGAGAATAATTGAAGTTTAAGCAATGGTTTTTGTTTTGCTTTTTTTACTGAGTTACTTCATGAAAAAGATTTACTTTAACGTCAAAATTCATTACGACGCTATTACCATTTTATGGGTAATTGTTTCACCCATATATGGGTAACTGATGCAATACTCATTATGGGTGAATTGTACTCACAAAAGAGGGTAATTTTCACTAATAATGTGAGTAACGTGATTTTACCTAAATGAGTAAAAGCACATTACCCATATTTGAATGAAAAAATAAACATTTTCAGTTGGTATATTTCATTGGATCGAGTGGGTATCATTCCATCTTGCGATTGAACAGATTGAGATCCATCACGGAAGTTGAAATTGCGGAGTAGAAGATTTGGATCCGCATTCGTTCCGAAAATTAACCGGTAAAAGAGTTGTCACCTTGGAATTGAAACACTGCCAACACCACGATGATGGGGAGTGGGAGAAATCGAAAAAAATAATGCCGTTAATCTTTTCAAACTTGATGGGCTCTACCAGATAGTCATGAAGAAAACGATTTTTTTTTTGGCTCTGGAAGTACTAGCACACCGGTCCCAAGCTAGATCCCAAGCTTAATGATTCGCCCCTAAGACCGTAGCTCACACCAATACACTCTCAAATATTCTGTCAAAATAAAATAGCGAATCAAAACAAAAACAAAGAAACTTGTACCAAAACGTGCTGAAAAGCGCAAGATTGCATGACAAGGTGTACTTCGAAACTAGGGGTTCTACAACAGTGAACCAATTTCAAATCACTAGTTGCACATTGAATGTTGGCTCTACCATTCGATCAATAATTGTTTTGACCAACTGTTAATCACTTCTCGGCCATGTTTGCATTGCTAGTTAGGGAATAAATGATCAGAAGTTCGTCCATTTGTGCATTGATTTTTACCTAAAGCTGCGACTGGAACAATATGCAAAAAAAATTGGTAATGCAAAGCACACACTCCGCCAAAAGCTTACTAAATTGATTCTTTTCCGAGGTGAGTAGCGATTTACAGTCATGAACGTGTATACCGTAGAGAAATATATGATAAGATTAAATAAATGCAATAAGACAAACGGTGTAAAATATATATAAAATAATGAAATAAATACCCATTCTTCAAAAGAAATACACGAAGGAACTCGATTCTGTCAAAATCCGGCCAAACGGGCTCCCTCTTCCCCTTTGAAACACGTTTTATATGAAGCAATTCAAAATTTTGTACCGATTGTCACACTTAAAACCTCTTCCTCCCTTCAGTGCGTGATGTAATTTATGTACGACACACTTTTATGTTTCCACTGGTTCCGTGGTCATTGCAAGCGTAAAATGTATCAAACTTTGCATTAACTTTTTTTATCTCACACAATATCGCATGTGATATCCGCATTCCGACCTCTTTAGAAGAAAAGCTAGATTTTTTTTCGGTTTGACACGTTTGACAGTACCACCGGACCAAATTTTCGAGTTTCAGTTACATTGTACAAGAAGTGTCAACTTGTTCCCGGCTAGCGGTTATCGTAGTGCATAGGAAAATTAGTGGACTGTTTGAACCGCCGAAATCCAGCCGAGCGTTCCTTTAGGAAAGCAGACATTCCCGGCCGGGTCCGACGGATGCTCTGTCCAGCCAGTACCCTCGTCAGATACCCGAGGGAAAAAGTTTAATCCCTTCAAGCATCATCGTAGCAGGAAAGGTCATCGCTCCATACACAGCCGGTCAGAAACCGGTGCTTTGTTTGTGAGTAACAGCAGAAAGTGCCACACCGGCATAGGCAATAGCAAACACATCAGCAGCGTAAGGGCAAGTAGCACATTTTCGTTTTGGTTCCCACTCATCTGCTAGTGTTTTGTTTATTTCTCCCCCATATAGTGAAATCGTTCTGTGTAGGGGGGCTCTAAAAAATATATATCTGATCTAATTTTTTTTATTCAATTGTTTTTTTATTTCAATAATTCAATTTAATTTTGCATGGATAAGGGGGCGACTCCCAAAGATGCTTTAAGGGCGCGTTGTTATCAGCCGTCTTCTGCTTCTCCTTGGGTTGTCTACTTTCGGCAGAAAGTGAAAGCCCTAGACTTTTTGGGCATTAAAAGAAATTTGACGCGTCGTTATCCGAGGACCGAATTTCAGCAGGTCAACCGAAACAAACTGCGTGATACTGCACCGACGTATAAAATTGCAAATGAAATTGCTAGTGACGAAGCTTATAATGCCGAGTACTTCGTCTACATCCCATCTAGAGATGTGGAGATAGGTGGTGTGGTTTCTGCAGCGAGCCTGACGTGTGAAGGCGTTATGGAAGGTAAGGGGCGACTTCCAAATTCTGCTTCGTCTACCATTGAAATTCTGGAATGCAAACAATTGCTTGCAAGACCAGTGTTAGATGGAAAAAAATACGTATTCACCGTCGGACTCGCTACAAGTGACCTTCGCCGGACCAATTCTTCCAAAATTTGTTGAAATTGATAAGGTTTTTTTTCCAGTGCGCCTTTTTGTACCAAGGGTATTTAATTGTACAAAGTGCAAACAGTTGGGTCATATGGCTACTTTTTGCGACAACAAGCCCCGTTGTGGCAAATGCGGCAAAAGGCATCTAGAGGATGCTTGCCAACTTGCCAACAAAGTGTGCTTACTGTGGCAAAGAGCCTCTCCACGATTTGCAGAACTGCCTCGTGTACAAGAAGCGCACTGGTAACGTGAGACGTTCCATACAAGAACGCTCCAAAAACGTATGCAGATATGTTAAAGTCGCAAAACGGAGCGTCTGTATCGTCTGTATCAGCCGCTCAAAATGAAAATCCTTTTTTGATTTTGTCTTCCGACGAACTGGACTCTGACGTAGCCGATGAGAGTGGATTCTCGGAGGTACACGTCCCCGGTAAAACAAAGCCCACTAGTTCCCCGGGAGTGCGCCGGAAACTAATGAAACCCACTCTCAAAAGCTTGCAAAAAATTGAGGTAGTGGGGGTCAAGTTAAGAAACCGAAAAAGCCGGTAATAGCTGATGCATCCGTTCTTAGCTGGAGCTATACCACCCCGTCGCTACCTAATAACAGTTACCGACAGAGGTTGCCAAAAACAAGTACTACGTCTTCTCGCAATTCTAAGAATATCCCGTCCAAGCGAGGTAAGATTAATTTTAGGGACATTGTGGAAAACATTTTAAATGCTGTTGGTCTTTCGAATGCTTCACCGCTCCGAGGATTTATTGACATGCTTATCCCTATAGTTGGAAACTACTTCAAGCAATTGACTGTATCATGGCCCTTCTTTGGTGAATTCATATCTTTCGAGTGAGGATCAAGATATGATCACCGTATTACAATGGAACTGTCGTAGTCTAATACCTAAATTAGACTCGTTCAAGTATTTCATTCACAATTCGGATTGTGATATATTTGCTCTCTGTGAAACATGCCTTTCTTCTGAAGATGAATTAAGCTTCCACGATTTTAGCATTATTAGCCTGCATCGAGATGATTCATATGGTGGCGTACTTTTGGGGATCAAAAAGTAAAATCTCACTCCCACTAATCTCAGGCATTGAAATCGTCGCTTGCCAAATAAATGTAAAGAATAAAGAGCTTTGCATAGCTTCCGTCTATGTCCCTCCGAGGGCATCAATAAACCGCCGTCAACTTTGGAGTTCAATTACATTACTTCCATCTCCAGTTCTTATTCTGGGCGATCTGAACTCCCACGGTTCTGCTTGGGGCGAACAATACGATGACAACAGAGCGGGTATTTTCTATGACTTACGCGACGATTTCAACTTGACAATCTTGAACACTGGGGAAGCAACACGAATAGCTAGACCTCCTGCCAGGTAGAGTCGACTTGACATATCTTTGTGTTCTAATTCACTATCATTAGATTAACTAGAAAATAAGAAGAATGATTAGTAATTTCCATTTAATTCCAACTACCTTTATTGCTTATCTTGACAGATACGCGTATTTCGTCTACAATGTGCAGACTTCTTCAGTGTCGTGTACTAATCGTGTACTAATAGTCGAGTATTAGTACACGACACTGAAGAAGTCTACACATTGTAGACGAAATACGCGTATCTGTCAAGATAAGCAATAAAGGTAGTTGGAATTAAATGGAAATTACTAATCATTCTTCTTATTTTCTAGTTACAGGTATTCCACTAAACAGCTCACACTCTCCATAATTCATCATTAGATTGTCTGTGGAAGGTAACCAATCATCCCCATGGTAGTGATCACCTACCAATTAGTATCTCAATCAAAAACGGTTGTCGAAAAACAGTCCAGTCAATCCATGTTCCGTATGACATCACGAGGAATATTGATTAGCAACATTTTGCATCGGCGGTAACCCTTGGTATTGTTTCTCCCGATCCTCTTCCACCATTGGAACAGTATCGTTTCCTTTCCGACCTGATGTACAAAAGTGCATTAGAAGCTCAGAAACGACGTCTTCCAAGTGCATCCCTCAAAAGAAGACCCGCCACCCCTGGATGGGATGATGAATGCACTAAGTTGTATCTTGAGAAATCCGATGCGTTTAAAGTTTATCGTAGACATGAAACATATGAGCTTTTTGATAAGTACCTCAAGCTTGAAAAAAAGCTTAAAAACCTACTAAAAGCAAAGAAACGCAATTACTCGCGTTCGTTTGTAGAGGGACTATCTAGAGAAACCTCGATGACAACGCTTTGAAGAAAGGCTCGTTACATGCGAAACCGCTCATCCTCCAATGAGAGTGAAGAATGCTCCATGCAATGGATATTCGACTTCGCTAAAAAGGTTTGTCCAGACTCTGTCCCAACACAACCGAATTTACGGGATACCATCCGAAGTAACGGACTGAAAAATCCAAAACTACTCAATAAAGACATTTTCAGAACAATAAAAATAAAATTAAAATAATGCCCCTATTGTGCGGTTATGGATTTTTGTTACATCATACAACAAACCGCTTTTTATATACATTAACATAGGAGTTGTCAGATTTATCACCACTCGGTGTCTTCTTCTTTTTTCAAGTTGGATTCCTCTATTGCTGTGTGAAAAACTTCATTTTTCCATAAAGGAGAGAGAGATTTACTAACACAGAAATCTTCATGTGTGTTTGTTAATAAAAAATCTAAGTAACAGTTTTGTAAATTTTTAACATGATTTATTTGGTTTAGTCCTAAAAATGCAATTTTCTCAAAAATAAATTGCAAAGCTTGATTGTCCCCAACGACTGGAAGTAGAATACTCTCATTTTCGAAATCGGGAATAAAATCTGCATTGCGTTGATTGAAATCACCATTACCCGACAACCTTACAACCTGCATTGTCGTACAATATAAACAAAGATGTGAATGGGCCATAAGCATTTTTTTATCGATAGATCGATGCTTTTGCAAAACTGGCCGACGTCTCGACGACTCAGCGCCACAACCACCTGATGCATTTAAATTTCTGCCGCTGCGCAGTTTGAATGTTTATGTTTTGCTGGAGATGTAAGGCACACACTCGCACAACTTTCAAATACTTGCTTTATGATAGTGTGCCACACACAATCGTGAACCGCCTTTGAATTAAACCCCACAAATCTTCTTTTGTGATGTGAGTTTGCCTTATCTGTGCGCAAAAACAGTCGGGTCAATCTATCTGTTTATCAGTTTTGCACTCTGTTGATCGTCGCCTTCGGGGAGTTCTTGAGAGTGTGTGAGCAAATTTGAACGCTCTTATCAAACACCTTCCGATGTATTTCGTCCATCGGTCACGTCGTCTTCAGTCGCTTCCAGACTGCAGCAGATAGAGAAATGTTCTCCAGTAGGTAGCACTTAGGACTTGTTCGAATTTAACAATTACTAATCAATTGATTTTAATTGGAACAGAACTGATTGAGGAATTCGGTGGGTCAAGCCCCTCCAAGCAGGCCCTTATAGTGGCGGCCGGAGTGGGAACAGTTGCCGCAGGTGCAGCCAGTATCTACTACATCAAGAAACGATTCGACAACACTCCACCGAAGCGATGGCGGCGGGTTGGCGAAATTAACGAGATCTACGTGTATCCAATCAAGTCGTGCGCTCCAATTCGGATGAGTAGAGTAAACTGTGCGGACTTGGGACCGAAACGGAATCTACTACGTGATAGGATCTTCATGGTGGTGAACCCCGATGGGAAATGGGTAACCGCAAGGCAGAAGCCGAAGATGGTACTAATCCAGCCGCAGTTCGACGAAGATCACCAAAAGATGACACTTTCGGCACCGGGTATGGATAACATAACGATTCAAGTGGAAAAATTGTTCGAAGAGAAGTCGGTAAAAGGAGTGGTTTGGGGAGAAACAGTACCGACTGTCGATTGTGGGGATGAAGTTGCCAAGTGGCTTTCGACCTACCTATTGGATAAGAATGAGGGCTACCGATTGCGATTCTACCCGCTGGATAAGACGTCCCGTAAGAAAAGTGATGAAGACTCGGGTGCGCTGCATGACGAAACTAGCTACATGCTGTTCAACACGGCTACGGTGGAGGACCTGAACACGCGTCTAGATCAGAAGGTCACCGTGCTGCAATTTAGACCGAACTTTGTGGTCAAAAGGCCCCCGGCCTATGCCGAGGACAACTGGCGATGGGTGAAAATTGGCAATACGGTATTCAAGTATGTAAAACCCTGTTTGAGATGTGTATTTACCAATATCGATCCGGAGAAAGGAACCAGCAGTGCAGATGGGCAACCGCTGAAGATGCTGAAAAGGTGAGTGGAGCTGGCCTTTCTTGGGGTACGGCGCTTTAATGGGGAACTCTATTTCACAGCTATCGCAAAATACCGAAGCTTGGGGAGTCACCGGCCTTTGGAATCCACCTTGGTTTGAGGCTGCCGGGAGAGGTCAGTTTGGGTGATCCAGTGTACTATTGGTAAATTGTTTGTTCTGTTCGTTTTCGGATAGCAATAAAACCTGTTGAGTTTGCATTAGCTTAGTGTTTTACGTAAAATGTGTGTTTATTTGCATCGAAAATTAAAAAAAAAAAAAATACTGTCGGGAGAAAGCCGTAGTGAGCGAATGGATTCCGACTCCAAACAGATTAGTTCGTATATTACAATCTACGGTTAGAAAGAAGAACCTTCTGCTTAGCATGAATGGCTTGTCCAAGGGTTGTCTCTAAGAAGGTTAGCATCCAACGTAGACCGTTTCTCCCAGCCGAACGGTTCCTTCTTTACGGACGCCCATCTGCATGCCGACAACGGGGGAATCAAGGTGTGGCTTCTTGCGGTACCTGGAAGTGTTCAAGATAAGACGGTAGGTGGATTACTTTTTTTTTTGTGTGGCATGAATCTGAGCATAACTTACGTTTTTAGCGTTTTGAGGGGTTCACCTTGCGGACTGGGTACGCCCGTTTCAGGATCAACGTTGGTGAAGATGCATCTGTTGTAAAGAAGGCAGTGGTGAAATACGCTATAGATAATTTTCGCAAAAGGTTACAAATATTACCGATTTTATAATTTTTCCGTTTGAAAGCGTGAAATGAGTAAATTTGAAACGAGAAAAATGAACAGACGCGATAAGAGGATCAACTATTAAACAGGAAGTTAGTTCTATCAAAACTGTCTCTCTGTCATGAGGATCGATACTCAAGCGAATGGAAAAAAATCATGTGTAGCTTCTAGACTTAGTTTTTGATTGTACGACTGGATTCACGAAGGTCCATACCCATATGCGTAGCCAGAGGAGGGCAGGGTGGGGTCGTTGCCCCCCCTCCCCAACCCCTCTAACTTTTGATTTTATTTTTAGATTTTTAATGTTTGTTTGTTTCAAAACGTGATAAGAGGTTGTTTCTAGGGGGGGGGGGGCCGGTGGTGTTGGGGTTGGGGGGGGGGGGGGGGGGGGGGAAGGGGGGGGGGGGGGCGGGGGGAGCGTGGGTTTTGGGGTTTTGGAAATTTTTTTTGTAAAGGTGTTTGTTTTTTTAATATGTTTTTTTTTTTTTTTTTTTTTTTTTTTTTTTTTTGGAGTTACGGTATGGTCAGAATAAAATGGACCGATTAGTGGAGACTACAGCGAAAGTATTTTATTGTCCGCTCTCTTCGACTGTTAACAATGTAATCATCATTTTTTACGTTTCACTGGTGGTGGTTGAGCATCTAGGGGCGAGACGACTGTTGATCATGACGCGCAAACTTATCTAGACAGCAAATGTAAGGTTGTGGGTCTAATAATGAACCGAGTAAAAACTTCCATCTGCTACAGTTCGGCCCTCCTGCTACTATCGCCCTCGATAGTTCGATTAAAGAATCTAAACTTTATCTGATGACTGCAACAAAAACGCGATCGTTATTATTCTTGAAACCTTAAGTGGATTAATCATGGTTGAAAGAGTTATAGAACATTTTTGACGAGTGTTACTCTATGCGCGCAACAATAATAACAGTACAAGGCTATTATTCTTCGGGAAACCCGTAAAAATCAGATTCATCTGAATAACCTTCGAAACTCGAGTCTTCAGATAAACAGCTAGATGAAAAAGATTCAGCACTGCGAGAACCAGCCCTTTTGTATAGTCGCAGATTTAGCGGATCAAAAGTGCCGTCAAAATATTTGCTGGTCACTTGATACCCTCCTAGGTCAGTAAAGATGTATCGGTTGTTATCTAAAACCTTCTTGATCTGATATGGCCCTCTATATTTAGCCTTAAGCTTACTATTCTCGCCAGCTACCTTGACTGTCCTAATCGCAACTAAATCACCTTGTTTGTACACGGTATTACGTTTGCATTTAGCATCATGTTTCTTCTTATTGTATTCCTGCAACCGTTTAATCTTCTCTGCGGCATTACTCCTAATTTGCTCGATATCACGATCGACCTCCTCATTAAGCTTATCCAAGAATCGCTCTAGATCTGGCTCAACGTGAAGTCTTTGTTTAACACCGAATAGTAGTACGGCGGGGGAGTTATCAATCGAACGATTGTAGCTGTTGTTCAAGAGGTATTCGGCTTCGAATAGAACATTATCCCAAGACACCTTTCTTTCTTCTACCAGTTTTGCTAGCAAAGGTACTAGCGTCCTGTTGTATCGCTCGATTTGTCCATTCGCTTTTGGACAACCTGTAGCTATCAATACGTGCTCTATCCCCCGAATCGCGCAAAACGAACTAAACTCCTTGGAAGTAAATGCAGTACCGCGGTCAGAAATAATTCGTCTAGGCTTTGAATAATAAGAGATGTACGATCGCAAAGATTTCAAAACCTCGCATGTTTTGGTGGACCGCGTCGTGTAAAGATAAAGGGGAAGACGCGCAAGAGAGCGGGAGAATGGTTTGAATAATAAGAGATGTACGATCCAAAGATTTCAACCTCGCTGTTTTGGTGGACGCGTGTAAAGTTTTATAAACTTACTGAATCCGTCAATTACGGCGAAAATATGAACGTTCTTACTCTTCGTCATTTCTAGCGGCCCTAAGTGATCTACGTGAACGGTGTCGAAAGGTACGGTACCTTTATCAATACTTAGCAGATATCCATCATACTGCTTATCGCGAGGATTAAACGTGACACATATGATGCATGACTTTCCATGATCAAGGACTTTCTTCTTCATCTCAGGGAACCAGGGAACCGTAATTAACGTTTCCGACGCAGACAGTTGTGGTCTTCCATTTTCCTTTTTTTTAATGCTGTTTTTCTCCGATGACGCCATAGGGCGGAGAACCCAAAAATGGCATAACACGGTCGTGAGAATATCGGTAATAACCTCAGCAATCGATCACGTTGACCCGCGGACGCCGAGAGCATCTGGTACCGGGAACCACGTTTAGACGCAGTTACGGTATGGTCAGAATAAAATGGACCGATTAGTGGAGACTACAGCGAAAGTATTTTATTGTCCGCTCTCTTCGACTGTTAACAATGTAATCATCATTTTTTACGTTTCACTGGTGGTGGTTGAGCATCTAGGGGCGAGACGACTGTTGATCATGACGCGCAAACTTATCTAGACAGCAAATGTAAGGTTGTGGGTCTAATAATGAACCGAGTAAAAACTTCCACCTGCTACATGAGATTGTCCCTTTACCTCAATGAAAAAGCGCGAAGTCGCCTCGATTTTGTAATAAGTTGTAGCAAAAAAGCGCAAAACGCGTATGATGTAAGAAATATCCAGAACTGCACAATAGGGGCATTATTTTAATTTTATTTTTATTTTGCTGAAAATGTCTTCATTGAGTAGTTTTGGATTTTTCTTACATCATACAACAAACTGCTCTTAAATAGAATTTCATTTGAATATTCTAGAAGCATTTTAAAAGTTTCGTCCTATACTTTAACATAAGAGCTGTCATATTTATCACCACTCGGTGTCTTCTTCTTTTTTCAACCTGGATTCGTCCATTACCAATTGCAAGCAGATTTTATTGAGCATCTGTGGAACATAAAGGGAGAAGAGGAGTAAAACCACACACCCATCTCCCCTCCACTTAATTTCTCTCTCTCTCTCTCTCTCTCTCTCGCACCCACACAAACCCACACATACACACACACTTGGAAAAACTCTGCTTTTATTGGGTCAAAATTGCAAAATTCCACCACTCAGGGATCCGCAACATAAATGTCCACCTACGGCACCAAGTTTCAGGCTAGAATTTGCTCGAAAACACCGTCAAACTATTATTTTTCACCGATAGCGCTCCGACATCAAGATATTTACAGCCATTTTTATTTTTCTCGTCGCACGAAATAAAACGCACGATAAAAAAACACAACAAACCGGTGGACGGTGACTGCTCTGAGAAAAATTTCATCGTTGTACCGACAATTAAATCATGGTCAGGATGACTATCGCATATAATGGTTACAATAACTATGAAAATGGTCGAGTTCATCACGTTCATGGCATTTTTGACTATGATCATAGTAACAAGGACTATTCCGACATGATGGCAAATGTTGGATCAACTATTTTTAATGGTCGTTTTGACCATGATCATAGTCGGTTCAAAATCAGTATACTGCAATAGTTATCCTAACCTCCAATAATGGTAAATAAAATTGACTATCAAATTCCTCTCTGTGTGATTTTACCAAATACCAACCGCTTCACGCGCTGCTATCGGGCTGCTAAATTTGAGCACCCGACTCTTTCCGAAAGCCTCGCTGCTAGTTTGATAGCGCGTTTAGCAGCGACCGGTACGGTGGTGAGTGATGATAGAGCGCTGCTAAACGGGCTTCTATACCCCACCGTTAATGATGCTCTTAGTGTACCTGAAGTTCTTGAAACCACTCTAACTCATACAGCAAAACTTGAAGCATGTACTGTTAAAAATAGCATTGCAACAGGAACAGCATGGAAGGCAATAAGGGAACAGTATCAAACTGAACTGTTGATACCAATATCACTTTACACAGATGACTTCGAAATCAATGATAATCTCAGCCCCCCTTAACAAAAGAAACATTCTATATGTGGTGTATTCTATTCATTTCCAACTATTTCTGATCAGTTAAGCTCGAAGCATTGCAATATATTCGTCGCTGCAATGGTGAAGAAGGTTGATTTAAACGAGCATGGTATCAATTGTATTTTGCAAAAGTTTAAGCAAATTGAAGATCGTGGAATAAGTTCCACCCTCCGCAATGGAAGCAACGTTAAAGTTAGGTTTGTGTTAACTATTTTGCAAGGAGATAATCTAGGCATGCATCAGATGATGCAGTTTCTTACGATCAATGCTAATCATTATTGTAGGTTTTGTCGTAGATCACGAGAATGCCAAGCATGAAGAATATGTCGAGTACAGACGCACGATCCAAAACTACCGTAACGATATTGAGTTAAATAGGCCATCGGAAACCGGGATTAGAGGCGAATCAGTTTTTAATTTGCTCCCTTCATTCCACGTGGTAGATAACTTAAGTGTAGACCTAATGCATGATTTTTATAGCGGTGGTGTCTGCACATTTGGTCTTACGGCCGTCATGAACTACTGTGTGTATCAAAAAACGTTTATTTCTCTCAGTAAATTTAATGCACACAAATCATTTTTCAGAAAGACGATACTATACTAGATTTATCTTTGAGCAGAATGCCTGATATCAACGATACATTTCTATCACACAAAAAAAAAGCAAATCTGTCGTAATCTGAGCAACAGCGAGTGAAATGAGAGCTTTTCTACATTATTTTCCATTAATTATGGGACCCTTTGTTCCACGGAATGATCCCGTTTGGGGTTATTGCATAATTCTCATTAAGCTTACTGAACAAGCTCTATCTCTGTAGTTCTCTGAGTGTGATATTATAGAACTCAATGATTTATGTAGAGAGCACCACAAACTCTATCAAGAACTTTTTGAGAAGCATCTCAAGCCAAAACAACATTTTGTTTGAAATTATGGTTCTGTTATAGATAACAATGGTAGTGTTGTTAAAATGATGAACTTTCGGTACGAAGCAAAACATAAAGGATTCAAGGAGTATGCTCATATTATATCATCAAGAAGAAATATTGCTTACACACTTTGTATTAAGGCAGCTTTACAATTCAGCCACGATTTATATAAGAAAATATTCTTTACATCTGCACTTGACGGTGATTTATGTTCATGTGATTTAAGTGATAAGGAATATTATGAAAAGCTTTCAATTCCTTATCCTTTTAACATTGACGATAGCATTCAGATGGCAACCGTTGTAAATTATAATGGAAAACAATTCAAAGTGGGAACTTATGTCACAACCACGGAGTTGCAAATAGTTAACTTATATGAAATATGATGTATGCTTGTGCATCTTTATGTGCTCAAGGAAGCATGACTAAAGATGCAAAGTATAGGCCACAGCTGGAACACACTCGTTCGTTCAATGAGTTTTTAATTGAAGCTGACAGTAAAGATTCTATACGGAATCGTTCCATATCCGGACATCGATTTAGGTAGAATCTGTTGAGCTTGTAATGAGTTCAATACGAACATTGATGGGAAATGCTGTGGTTCGTCCTTCATGACCCAATCAATCCTCGAGATGTTTGCGCTCAGGCAAAAATCCATTGCAGATAACGTGATTGATGCTACTTCGCAGTGGTGAGCAGCATTTCCTGTAAAAATATAAATTTATGCACATATAACAATTATTTGACCATCAAATGCATCTCAAAATTTTACCTATCTGTGCATTTCCGTATCTGGAGTAAATATTGGCTGGTTCGCACATGAGTTCCAAACCAGTGTTGGTCATAGTCACGAATTGACTTCGGATCTATTTCAGAAGCATCAGGATCGATATATTCAGCCAACGTCGGATGACCGTCGATGACCACATCATTCCAGACTTCTGCCAAAACTTCACCAGCGTACTGGAAATTTTGCTTCTCCAAAGCTGAATCAGTTGTACGCAATTGGGAATCCAGATGACTACCAAACTGGTCGTGTGGTATTATCAATCCAGAAAGCTCCTTACTCAAGGGTGACATACGTCGCTCCACTCTATTGAAAGCACTCCTTCCCGGAGCGTTCGTTGCAATGAACAGCGTGTCAAGGTTGTACTCTTTAAAATGGTGTATTGCTATCTGTATTACCTTGCGATATCTCGGATTTTCATCAGGTCCACCGTCGACGGTAAAGATTAGGACTGGTTTGACCAATCCATCAAACTTAAAAATACCATCAAACGATTCAAGAGTTAGAAGCCGCTTGATGTCTAACGCATGAGAAAACGCCGTTGACGAAGCGTGTTTGCCTGACCGAATTGCAATGTAAGTGGGGCCCGAAAAACCAACAGCCTCCGGTTTGCCAAGACCATTCGGTTTGATTTCGATTCCAGCGTACACGGACGGAATTAGTTTATGCTTATTTGCAACTATCCAATCGTGGTCAGGAAGCGTGATTTTGTACTCCACATGCATAAGCATGGGAGACTGCTTATTGGCAGCCGTTAGGCCTATCGCCACTCTCGCCTTATCATCCTGACTGATAAATCCTACTTCATTGGGCCCTAGCACAGATGCCAGTTCTTCCAATGATCTTATGGTCGCTGTACAGAATCGGCCATCGGGATGATCGTTGTGTTTTGCATTACTTGCGCGCATCAACTTCACTGGTACAGTATTTACGTGACATTTACCTTGATGGGAATTGGCTCGTTTTGGGATTAACCGCAGATATGTTGCTGTTCTTTTGATATTGAATCCCTTGCCTTGTATTGCAGAAGTCAACTCATCTAAAGTTTTAACGCTTCTGACGCTCTCATCACTGCGCTTTTCGTGGGCCGCAGATCCATGAAGTGCGATATCGCATATTGCCTTGAGCAGCTCCGGTTGCTGCTCTTCAACACGAGGGCGGCCAGGAGAATTTCGGAATGAAAGATAATTTCCTGAAATTTGATATTTATATCTACTGTGCAAACAAACTAGTTAATATATCATATTTACCAGCCTCTGGGATGTCCCGAATTAACAGTTGTTTAGCCTGCTTCATTTTCTCACGATGCTTCTGCTGCCGCTCTTGCTCGTCTTCCTTGATTTTGAGATTCTTTTCAAGTTTGATCTTTTTAATTTTTAGCCCTTCGAGTCTCGACTGATCATCATCCGTCAATAGTCCAGCAGACTTCTTGTCAATCAGAAGCACTACCTCAGAGTTCAGATTATTTAGCTCAGCTTTAAGTTGTTCCTGTACTGGTGCAGGGCGTTTATTTGATGATGACGGCTGAGCCATATACTCAATTTCCTTGATGGGTTGCGCGGGTTTCACTGTCGGCGCTGATTCCTTAGGAGCACTCATAGACTTTCCCCATAGTTGAAGAAGTTTACCTTTTTTCTTTAGCTGCAAGGCATGAAGCTCTTTTATTTTGTTATTGACTTGCTCTTCAAGTGCGGTGTTGTCATTGCCCTTCCGTTCATTCCAGAAATTAGTAGCATCCAATTGGCACTCCCTTTTCTTCTTATCCGGGTAAGCCTTTACATACGCATTGTACAGCGTATTAAAAAGTTCTCCACGATTCATTTTCCAAAATACACTAACTGCGCGAACCAATTTTTCACCAATAAACACTGGACTTTATTCACTGACGCACACTGAATGAGCTGCAGCTGTCATTCATGAACGGTGGAATAGTATTCACTCTAACTTGAAAGTACCCATTAATGAGTCGAAAAGTACGCATTTTGAAGAAAAGTGGCTTAACTCATTATTAAGAGTATACTTTCCTCATTTCTGAGTATTGCTTACTCATTTATGAGTATCAATTAATCATTAATGGGTAACGAATACTCAATTAATGAGGAAAATATACTCCTAATAATGAGTTAAGCCACTTTTCTTCAAAATGCGTACTTTTCGACTCATTAATGGGTACTTTCAAGTTAGCGTGTTAGGTATGGTAGGTGTCGGAGCCAAACACCGGATCCGTAGGGTACTTGAAGTAGCTTGCTAGCTCTCTTGCGACAGAACTCAAACGTGTCCTAACACGGTAGGAAAGGAAATAGGTGTCGCTCAAACTAGCAACTGTCGGGTAAAACGAGTGCTCTGTCTTGGCTCATGGGTGGAAAATTCAACTCTTCTTACCCTGAAAAGGCCGGGTTGGGTTCCAAGGCCGTTGACAGCAAACACTCTAGTCGTAGGGTGGACTGTATTCAACACTGTATAACACTGGGCTGTTGCACCGGATAATGGATCCAGAAGATATTGATAGAAAAACTACTGCTTCTATTCACTTATCCTTTATTGCTTTTTCCTTTTGATCTTAACACCTTAGAATTGATATAATGACTGAATGACTGCGCCACTGCGGTGCCGTTTTTATATTGTGCCGCTACTGCTAGAAGTTCCAGAACATGGAAAGTTCCAGAACAATGGAAAGTTCCAGAACATGGAAAGTTCCAGAACGATGGAAAGGTCCAGAACATGGAAAGTTCCAGAACGATGGAAAGTTCCAAAACAATGGAAAGTTCCAGAACATGGAAAGTTCCAGAACGATGGAAAGTTGCAGAACAGGGCGTGGCATAGTTAATGCGAGCGGTGTGTGAGTGCTGCATGATTACTGCTGTTGCTGTTCGTTTACGAAGGGGCGTGAACAGTAGGGATAGTAGTAGTAGGCGATATTGCATAAGAATATCATTTTGTTTTTGTTTTTTTTTTCAAAAAATGTGATGTCACGATTCAGCTTACCCCCCTCCCTCGTTTGTCACAAAATGTCACGGTTTTCTGAACCCCCTCCCCCCCCTAAAAGCGTGACATAATTAATGAATGCTGCCCTAATTTCCAAAACTTCTACATTGATTTTCTTGATGATAGCAATATGTTACTTACGACCTATTGAAAACTTGCTCTAGAACGGTTCAGTTGAGTAGCCCCTCGTTCCCGAAACATGATGGTGTTTGTGAGATTGCATTGTTTTGACGTTGCGCCCCACTCCCACACACAAACAACGACAAATCCGGTCAGCCAAGTGCAAGAGTCAAGAGATCCAGCGGTGCTACACTCAAGAAACGAGCGTAATTTCCCCTCGCATTCATTCAGTCGCATTGATTATTTGCCCCCCCAAGACCCTATAGCCGCCCATATATTCTACACAGGAACAATACCAGTTTGTTCTTCGATCGGTTCGCGTGCTTGTGTTTTGTCTGCTGTGTTTTTATTACCAACTCTCCATATTCTTCGGTTCTTCCGATAACTCAATGCATCCACTTCTAGTGCAGAATTTCACCAGTAAGTTCAGTGTACTGAAGCACCTCGGACGGTCAACAGCAGCAATCCAGCGATTTTCGTTCCATACGTCCAAAATGGTTCAGATTAAGGTCAGTAGAATCTTTCAATTGTCTTATCTCAAAACATACAATTCCATACATTACATAATACTTGATGATTGTGAGATGTATTTGTTTTGTGGAAGTTGAAAAACTACGTATCTGAAATGTTCATTCGATGCAATGACGTGAGAACATGGTTGCGGTGATGAACTTGAAAAAAAAAGTCAAGTGCTCACTAGGAAAACAGTAATTCAAATCAGTGCTCAGGATGTGCGTTGTGTAATAACAAACAAAAAGAAGTACGTACTCGAGAAACAGACAAAATCATTAAACAGACATTTTGCAAGAGACAAGCTTTTTGTTCAACCGCCGATGAGGATGAGGATGTTTCCCTCATCCCATCATTTTGTTTTCTGCCGCTATTTATGCATCCATTAATTATGCAAATTTACCTACCTCGTGCTTGTCGTCAGTCCCCTAGAATGTATTGGTTGAATACAAGGTTGAAGTTAAAGCAAGAAATCCTTTGCAAGTGCTTTTTTTCTAATGCCGTCATATGAGGACTAAATTCGAGTGTCGTAGGGTGTGGGTGTTTAAGTTTACCTGTCCCTGTATAATGCGACCGCAAAATTACATTAGGATAACCTCGCCTCAAGGGAGCTATACCGAGCGTATTTATGTATTCCATCAAGCCTGGTTTATTCGATTCCAATAAATTCAACCCTTCAAACTTTATGGCACTGTTAGTTCTTTTCAGCTTACCTTTAATGGTGGTTAGATCCAACCCGGATTAGCTACTGATAATGTCCCCGCAGAAAATTTGCGTAGATTCGTTTCTATTTCAATTTCGACTGCTGATTACTGTTCTACTATCGGCAACTCGATATCAGCCCGTATTTTGAAGTGCGTACCTATATTTCATTTTCAGCATTTGAACTAACATGATAGATAATGTGTAATCGGATTAAAGCTGTACACTCAATCAAGTGTTTAGATGTGCTATGGGCCTATAGATAAGCAGTTTTTTTTATGTCACTTTCTACCAGCAATTTTAGAAAAAAATGGTCCAACAAATTGCTATATTTTCATGAAATGCAACAATGTGGGCAAGTTTTCTCGGGCTTCTAAAGAAAAAAAGATTCTCAAAACAAAATCATGAAAATATTACTTGCATTCCACAGATATGAAGTGAATTTGACAAAGATTTTTCATTAGGGCCCAACTGACTAACGTAAATAATGGCTTCTTCCGTAAATTTCTATCGGATAGGTGAACTCTTCCTCTTCGAAAAGACCGTGGTGGATTGATTAGGCGAGTTTTCAATGACGAGATATACGCGGAAAAAGCCATTGTTTACGTTTGTCAGTTAGTCCCTAATGAAAAGTCTTTGTCGAATCAGATAATTAAATGTCATTTTAAACTTCTAGTGTAAATTATGCGCTAAGAGTTTCAAAGTTGATGCACAGCTGAAAGAGAAAGGTTACGCGGCGCCACTATGTTAAAACAAAGATAAAAGAAAAAAATGGTTGCCGAGCGAAAACAGTCAATGGTTCGTAAGCTAAAATTTCCCCTAAAGTGACTGGCTTAGTTTCACTTCTGAATATCGACAATGATTTTCGAAGCAAACGTGTAATGGAGGTAATGGCATTTTAGCTCAAATGCAACGTTTAATTCAATGATAGTTTATTATAAGAACATGAATATTTAAACTTTCGTATTTCTTCCGGCCTTAAAAATAATAAGTTTCAGTGGAAATGTAAGTGGTTAATCCAATGCTGTGCTTGTAATAAGATCTGAATGCTGAATCCAGTCTGAATGAACCGGTTACTTCTTGGCCTTGCCTCGTTTTTTCTTGCCGGATCGTCCAGCGGGCTTCGCAGTGATTTTGGAGTCGTCCGCTGTCGAACAACACTGCTGATCGCTTACCAATGGTTGGGTATGCTCCTGCTTAGTTTCCGCCTTCGACTTGATGACGACCGTTTTCGGTGTCGTTTTCTTGATGGATTGGGCTTTTTGCGGAGCAGTTGGCTTGACTTCGCTTTTCAAATTCCGAACTTGCTGCATGGTATTGAAGATTCCTCTCAGCACTTGAATCTCGTGGTCCTTAGTCTTGATAGTCAGTTTCAACTCTGACACCTGCTTCAACAAATCATTTACAGATAGAACATTTTCCCTCTCGTATGTCTTCTTAGCATCTTCGTAGGGAATGTCTCTATCGATTTTAATCCTGGCGATTTTGCTTTCGGTAACGTATTTCGGGCACTTACGACTTGAGATGGGATGCTCGTCAGTTTTGCAATTCTTACAGTAGGGTTTACCCGTACAGAGCTCTCCATCTGCAGTATCATGAGGGCCGGAGCATGTACCACATATTGGATCGCAGGAACAATTTGGTTTTATGTGCCAAAACTGCCAGCATTTGAAGCACTGAATCAGTTGAGGGTAGTAAGGATAGGTTTTAAGCCGCAGATATGAAAAATATACATATTTTGGAACAGTAGATCCGGAAAAGGTGAGAACGATTCTAGATGTTTTCTCCTGTAAGCCACCAGCGGATTTCCTGGTTATTCTACGAACTCCTATAACACCTTGTTTGGCCACTGCTTCCAAAAGCTCTTCCTCTGTGTCATCAATCAGCTCACGGCATTTTACAACACAATGGGTTACATTGTTGTCCACGTGTTCCGTAACAACGACTGGGGTGCCATCGTTTAGTTGGGTCATTTGCAGTAATGCCTTGACCTGTTCCGGCTTGCTCACCTTTAATGTATAGCGAGCTCCTCCATGGTCGAGAAATGCATGCTCAATTGTCCCCGCAATTTGTTCGATTGACTTGTAGATAAGAAAGGGGCTCTTTGGCAGCGATATGTCCTCTGCATGTTCTAACCTTAGCACTGCCAGCTTCGTCTTACCGGAAATATTGGTGTTCGGACTCATCGCGGGGATTTCAGCGGATGTGGATGCCATCGTTTGCTAAACAAATTATAGAACCATATTAGTTATTTATTGTGGAGGCTGCAATAACCCACGTTATAACCCATGGTCACAGATTATATACTACTAACCAATGGCCGGCGAAACTAAAAGGCGTAATTGGATTACGGCTTCTGATGATTTTCACTTGATACTGATACAGATAAGTTGATTTTCACTTCCAATAGTTGGTTTATCGGATGAACTACTAACTGCGAATGTTTTTACAATAACGAAAACGCCGGACAGGAGTTGGATCAATCGTCGTTTCGCGTCTGTTCTGTTTAGATTTGTAATATTACCCTTTTCATTTTTGACCCTAGGTTGGAATCAGTTTCCTGGTCTTATTGGCAGTGCAAACCTCAACCCGATACGTGTTACAAATAACGACAAACACACCGACGTTCAACACACAACAAACCGACTAAATCTTGATACCCGATCCTGATTCAAACAGCATCTAAAACAAAAACGGTATATAAAAAGAGGCAAACATGTCTCACCGGCGTGTCGCCGGGCGAATCGTTTACAATGCTACAATGCTGACTTCTCGCGCTTCTCGCTTTTCAAAACAGGGATGTCAGATTTTTATTCTGATCAGAATTGCTTAGAGCATCATTAACGGTGAGGTATAGAAGCCCGTTTAGCAGCGCTCTATCATCACTCACCACCGTACCGGTCGCTGCTAAACGCGCTACCAAACTAGCAGCGAGGCTTTCGGGAAGAGTCGGGTGCTCAAATTTAGCAGCCCGATAGCAGCGCGTGAAGCGGTTGGTATTTGGTAAAGTCACACAGAGAGGAATTTGATAGTCAATTTTACCATTATTGACTATTGCAGTATAGTGATTTTGAACCAACTTTTCGACTTTCACTTGAAGGCGACGATGTTGATGACGTTCACGAACCAATGTTGTCAAAATGTTTACTTCTACTCTGAAAAAAATTCTATCGTTATACCGACAATCAGGATGACTATCGCATATAATGGTTACAATAACCAAGAAAATGGTCGAATTCACCACGTTCATGGAATTCTTGACTATGATCATGGTAACAAGGACTATTACGACATTATGGCAAATGTTGGATCAACTATTTTTAATGGTCGTTTCGAACATGATCATAGTCGGTTCAAAGTCACTATACTGCAATAGTCATCCTAACCCCCAATAATGGTAAACTTGACTATCTATTTTGTCTCTCTGTACCTTTCAACCGGTACGGAATAGGGTAACTAAATTGATCACCGCCAAAGCAACGACCGATGTGGAGAAGGGTGGCTAAACTAAAATGAGAGCGCTGCAGCGCTTCTGAAATAGCAGCGCTACTGTTGCCCACCGTTAATGATGCTCTTAGAAGTATATCGCGATCGGTGAATAAAATTTAGTTACAAGGGGCAATCAATCATCTTCAATCATCACAATCAACAAGCAGTTTTTTCGTTCTAAATCGAAGCATTTCATTATAGAGAAACCAAACTTGAAAATTTAGGCGGTGTACCGATACGCGAATTAATTTTAATTTGATTTAAACTTGACAGATGAAAAATAGTCGATTAATCGATTAAAATCCCTTTGTTATGGATCGACAAACTTTCGATAAGGTGTCTGTCAAAATTGAGTTACCGTCTGGCGGAAATAAGTCAGCTCGAGTAGCAGACTTAATCGATTATTTTCCATCTGTCAAGTTTAAGTGAAAATTAAAATTAATTCCCGAATTGGTACACAGCCTGAAGAAGACATGGAGTGGTTGAGATTTTTCTTATCGTCGATTGTTTACAAAAGTAATAATTTTGATCAGGGTTTTATACATGCCGCATAGTCTTAAGGGTCACCCACAATTGATACGTTGCGGATGCGTTGACGTAAATTTGACAGAAAACCTCTGTGAAAACTGTCAAATTAACGCAAACGCATCCGCAACGTATCAATTGTGGGTGACCCTTTAGATCTTTTTTACAGTATACTGTAATTTTTTTTTATCGAATATGAAACAGCTGAACATTCGGTAATCGATACTGTTTTTTTTTTTTGTTTTACAGTACGATACGTTCAGTAAATTTAACTTAGCTACTGAGCTGTCAAAACTTACCGAAAATTATGTAAAAAGTTTAGAAATTGGTTTGTAAACGGGTTTACATTTTCCTTTCTTGCTTTTTACATTTAGAATGATTAATGAGATAAATTAATTTGTTTGTTGTTAATTTGTGCACACAGAGTCCACCCCGCATAACGATAAACAATTTGCTATATAGTCAAAACTGTTTTCGAATGTAATATACCTTCTGCTCAAATATGAACGAGATGGGTTAAAAAAAAAACCACCGACTAATTTTCTTTATTTTTTTTTTTTCTCCTTCAAAAAAATCACCGGGGGGGGAAAAAAAATATATTTTTTTTTTTTCTTATAGATTTTCTACCCCTCTTGGGTTTTGGTACCCTCCCTTTGTTTTTTTTTTTTTGTCTTTTCGTTGATTTTGGCGGGGTTTGGGGGAGAAAAAAAAAACCGGGGAGGAATTAACAACAATCAATATGCAACTAGCGATTTCAAATTGGTTCTCTGTTGTAGAACCCCGTGGTCCGAAGTACACCTTGAAGCCAGCACCTAACTATACATATTTGCGCCATTGTTTTGATTTGCTGTGTTCTTTTGACAGAATATTTGAGAGTGTGTTCGTGTGAGTTCATTATTAAGCTTGGGACCGATATGCTAGTACTGACTGAGCCAAGAAAAAACTCGTATTTGTTCGGGACCTACTGGCCTTAGAGTTAGTCTATGATGTTAACGTTGTTTTTGGTCAAATAATCGCGAACTAAACGTGATGCATGGTGCATTATCGTGATGACTTGTTGTCCCACAATTTTTTCCCTTTGGAACGAATTTTCGCACCCAAACGCTTACGCACGCCCAAAATTTATTCTGAACTTTGAGCTTTTCCCTTTGGGGGGGGAATGGCATTTCCATCGCGTCTGGGATGGAAAAGAAAAAAACCAACATAACTATTTATTATTATGCGGGTATCTTTTTTTTTTGGTGTGTTCATCATTTTTTTTTTTTTTCTCGGGGGGGTTTTGTGGTTCTATTTTTTTTTTCTTTTTTTTTTTTTTTTTTTTTTTTTTTGATGTTGCTAGACGACGATCATGAGGCAGATTTTCAACTGATGTACGACCCTCTTTGAACGACTTATACCAATCAAACACACGTGCACGTGGTAGAGCAGATTCCCCATAGGCTTTCTGCAACATTTTCAATGCACCCGAAGCACATATTCCGTTAGAATAACAAAACTTCAAACTAATTCTTTGCTCAACGTTTGATTCCATAGTAAAATTCGAAAAACACACTGGAGGTTCACTTCTCGAGCAGGATCGAATAACTTGATAACTGGCCTTGGTATTTAAGAGCCCAGATGAGGAGGTAAAATACCTGAGGATAATACCATAGACTAACTCTAAGACCAGTAGGTCCCGAACAAATACGATTTTTTTCTTGGCTCAGTCAGTACTAGCACTTCGGTCCCAAGCTCGGTCCCAAGCTTAATAATACGCCCCTAATAATGAATTCACACGAACACACTCTCAAATATTCTGTCAAAATAACAGCAAATCAAAACAAAGGCGCAAATATGTATAGTTAGGTGCTGGCTTCAAGGTGTACTTCGGACCAAGGGGTTCTACAACAGTGAACCAATTTCAAATCGTTAGTTGCATATTGATTGTTGATAATACCATAAAATTGTTCCCACAATGTTATGCGAATATCAAATTGAGGTAAGACAATACCAGAATAGTACCTCTCAGGTATTCCCAGGTATCCGAAATAACAAGTTTTGTTATTCTAGAGATATTTCGCTTGCAATTCTTAGGTATTTTGCTTAGGTATTTTACCTCTTAGGCCATCTCCAGGAGTGTATGGTCGTTACAAAATAGAACTGGATTTATAACAAAGGCAACTTCAGCAAGGCGTTCTAGTTGGATAATTTCGAACAGTTTCATGTTAAAATTTAAAACTGGAATACTACGTTGTTCTATTTTTGTTCAAATTTGAAACGCGTTTCATCCAAGTTATATTTTTTTTTGTGGTAGTGTCTATGGAATCAAGTCAAACGTCAAACTTTGAATCAACGTCCGGTGTTGCATCTGTTTGAATCTTGTATACGTTCTACTTTTTCGTTAATAATTTCAAGTTGAAGCAACAAGTCTGAACTCGCTGATCATCATATCCCTATTTCTTTGTTATTACCATAATTTCCTTATTTCTTTGTTTTTTAAATTTTTTTCGAGAATTTCTCCATATTGTGGAATATTTAAATAAGGTATAGAACCGAAAATGATTTAGACGAATATTAAGGGGAATTCCAAGAGAAGTTCTTAGAGGAATCCCAAAGGAATTATGAGGGAAAATTCCAGAGGAATAGTGGAGAAATTACAGCGGAATTTTGAGAGGAATTACAGAGGAATACTGATGAGAATTTAAGAAGAATCCTGAGAATACTAGAGAAATTCTAGTAGGAATTCCTGAGAAATTCTGAGAAAAATTCCAGTGGACTTCTGGAGAATTCCGCAGGACTTCTGAAGACAGTTTGAGTGGAATTTTGAGAATTTCAGTGTAATTCCAAGATTAATTCCACAGGAATTCTGATGAGAATTGTAGAAGAACTCTGTAGAGAACTCCAGAGGAATTCTTAGAAAAACTGCGAATGAATTAAAGGGAGAATCCCACAAAAAATCCTAATGAAGAATTGCAACTGAATTTTGAGGAGAATTCTAGGGGAATTCTAAAAAAAATTCTAAGGGAATTCTGAGGAAAATTCCAGACGATTTCTGAGATTTCTAGAGAAATTCGAAGGGGATAGTAATTCTGAGGGAAATTCTAAAGGAGTTCTGCGAGGAATTACAGCGATAATTTAAGGAAATTTCTGAGGAAATGCCCACAGAAGTTTTGAGAATCAATTATACACACACATTCAAGTCTTTAGGTTTAGAACAACATTTGGAACTGTCTGCTGAAGGCAGGAAGGGTAAGGGGAGTGTTTGTTATATATTTTCCCCAAAAGAAAAATTTATAACTGACATATAAAATGAATCTAAAAACTACAACACGGGGAGGGAGAGGGGGATTGGGTCCTGGAGATGCTCTAGGGAGGAGGGGGAAAAAAGGTTAAAAAGGAATAGAGGGTAGTGGAGGGGGTAGGGTGTGGGGGGGGTGGGGGGGGGGGGGGGGGGGGTTTGTGGGTGGGGAATTTGATTGGGGGGGGGTTTGGGGGGGGGGGGGGGGGGGGGGGTGGGTGGTGAGAATTTAAGAAGAATCCTGAGGAGAATACTCAAGAAATTCTAGTAAGAATTCCTGAGAAATTCTGAGAAGAATTCCAGTGTACTTCTGAAGACAGTTTGAGTGGAATTTTGAGAATTTCAGTGTAATTCCAAGATTAATTCCACAGGAATTCTGATGAGAATTGCAGAAGAACACTGAGGAGAACTCCAGAGGAATTCTTAGAAAAACTGCGAATGAATTAAAGGAGGATTCCAGAAAAAATCCTATGAAGAATTGCAACTGAATTCTGAGCAGAATTCTAGAGGAATTTAAAAAAAAAATTCTAAGGGAATTCTGAGGAAAATTCCAGACGATTTTTGAGATTTCTAGAGAAATTCGAAGGGGATAGTAATTCTGAGGGATATTCCAAAAGAGTTCTGAGAGGAATTACAGCGGAAATTTGAGGAGAATTTCTAAGGAATTCTGAGAATATGCCCACAGAAGTTTTGAGAATCAATTATACACACACATTCAAGTGTTTAGGTTTAGAACAATATTTGGAACTGCTGCTGAAGATACCTTCTCTTCAGCAGCAGTTCCAAATATTGTTTGTTATATATTTTCCCAAGAGAAAAATTTATAACTGACATATAAAATGAATCTAGAACTACAACACTCCTGGAGATGCTCTGTGGATGGAAACGGAACGGTAACGGCAAGTTCGACAGTTGTCACAAGCCAACGTCGGTATATTCAATTGGAATCAATTTGGATCTAATCAGTTTTATATCCGACAACGGGTTCAGTAAGATTTGACTCTTCCGCTGCCGTCGCTGTTCCGCTTCCGTTATCACTGCGTTCGAGCCCTGAATGCCGTAACAATAACGGAAACGGTCGTCAACAATAAGGGAAATGGTCCATGAATGGTTTCTGATTATGCGGGTTGTCCCTCCTTTAGCGCGATCATGTTGTAAATTTGTGATGTGAACATTTCATCGATTCTCAAAAAAAAATTGGTATTTGTGTTCAGTGATATATTTTTTCAATCTTCACATAAAACTTAGAGAATTTTGAGATCAGTATTGCTGGTTTCGAACACTCAGCGAAATAAACTTTCGATATTCATAAGATTTCATTATAATTATTCGCCACAAGAAATCAGTATGAATTTCATCAATTTGCCTTTTAAAATTAGTAATGTTTGTTGTAGTTATTTAACGTAAGCAAACATTATTAGAAAACGAAACCGATCCTTCAACTGCCCAATTGTTTGATTCATCGTAGGATGAATATAGGAACAATGAGATTAATATGGGGGCAGTTTCCCTAATTGTGTTAATATGATTTTTACCTTATCTATTCAGTATTTTTAACAGGGTTTTTTCTGCCTGCGTGTAAGAATAATTATTGATTTCTTATAACTAGTTCTTATCTATAGAGAGAATTGATCATTGTAATTGAAGATTGCAATGATTTTTGTCTAAAATTATGAATTATTTTGTTGTACTTTTCTTCTAGAGTCTCAACGTTTGAAATTCTATGTAATTCAGTAGTACTGAACCAGGGTGACAACTTCAAAATCATTTTCAGAACTTTGTTCTGAATCCTTTGAAGTGCTCTTTTCCTAGTAGCACAACAACTAGACCATATTGGCACAGCATAAAGCATGGCCGGTCTAAAAATTTGTTTGAATATAAGAAGTTTGTTCTTCAAACCAAAGTTTGGATTTTCTGTTTATAAGAGGATATAAACATTCTATATATTTATTACATTTGGCTTGAATGCCCTCAATGTGATCTTTAAAAGTTAATTTTTGATCAAGTATCAGTCCAAGATATTTTACTTGGATTAGACCAAGAAATTGGAACTCCGTTCATAGTGACCAT
>JAHHFK020003813.1:0-48911 GCA_024533555.2 Aedes koreicus
TCAACTACGTACGAATCTATCTATGAACCAATCAATCCTCGCCCTACGAGTCAGATGTCCGGGAGATCAAACTACTCCCTCTATACACCGTACGTTAACTCACGTGGAATTAACAGCCCCAACGATAGCCTGATGACCAGTGCTTCCAATCAACATCATCGCAGTCATCCGCCGAAAGAATCTGAAGTTGACACACTTACCGATTTGCTTGCTCAATCTATGGACAATGTGTCTGATCCTGATACGTTTGGCATGCGTCAAATGTGGTGACCGCGTTATTGGCGAAAACAACGGATGTACTGCAATGGATCAGATTTATCACATAGCTTGTTTCACTTGCCAACAATGTCAAATCAATCTTCAGGGAAAAACCATTCTACGCTTTAGATGGAAATCCTTATTGCGAGGAAGACTACCTCAACACGCGAGAAGTGTTCCGTTTGTTTGAAACCTATTCTGAACGTATTCTTCGGGCTACGGGAAAACCGTACCACCCTCAGTGCTTCACTTGTATCGTTTGTGGAAAGTCTTTGGATGGAATTCCTTTCACAGTTGATACCAATCAGATTCACTGCATTGAAGATTTTCACAAAAAGTTTGCTCCCAGGTGCTGCGTTTGCAACAATCCGATTATGCCGGAACCTGGTCAAGATGAAACGATTCGTGTGGTAGCATTGGATCGTAGTTTCCACATCAATTGCTACAAATGTGAGGACTGCGGTTTGCTGCTGTCATCCGAAGCTGAAGGACGTGGCTGCTATCCCCTGGATGATCACATATACTGTAAGAGCTGTAATGCCAAGAGAGTCCAGGTTCTGACCAGTCACATGACGACGGAACTGTAAGCTAGGAGCGTTGCCTGAGCCAAGGTGTCATCACTGCCATTTTCTAGATGCTAGAAAGGCAGATTAATCCACAAGTAGGGATTTCACGTTCGGGAGGAAATTAGTCAGATTATCCGAATAATACTAAGAGAAGTTTTAGCGCCCTAGGTTTAAATGAAAAGATGATACTAAGTTGTTATCCTTCTCTGGCTGTTGATTTAGTTGTAAAACGATCGCGGTGGTAGATGATTGCTCAATCGTTACACTCTAAATTCTATCTATTCACGCGTAACATATTGAGCAAATTTTGAATCTAAACTTAAGAAATGTCCAAGATGCATTTTAAAATCTCTTATCATTCCACTTCCAACCAATAATAACTGTCTGTACGAACATTCCAAATCTATTGATGTATATTATAAATAGCTCTATATTATATTAAAATTAATACGATTTTAGCATATTTAAGACACTTACTAGCAATTGCATTTCCCCCCGTAGACGGAATTATGTGAAAATGCTGTTTACCAATCGAAATAGGAGGTACTACTGTATGATACAACTGTTCATCGCGTTAATAAGCTTTCAAAGACAGAGAAATAATATCTTATGTAATTACAAACATGATAATCAATAAAGAGATGTAGAAAAAGGAGGCTTTATTTTTTGTTTGCCTTCAACTTTTAGAATCACAAAAGAGAATAGGAAAAATATGCAACGGTGATGAGTGCCGAGACGAACGATCTGCTTCCACTGTTGGGCGAATATCGATTCTTTGCCAGACTCGCATTGGTCAACTATTTGTACAATTTGTTGTCTGTTCCTTATATGAGCTTTTCTCATGGGTCTTCGATGACTTCACGAATTAGCTACAAAGGTCTCCCCCAGGGCTCTTGTTTAAGCCCCCTTTTTTATATTTTTTATGTTAAACTTGAAGCTTAGAGCTGCCTCAAAGGAAAGTGCATGACAAGAGAGCATTTCATTGACGATTTTTCCCCTTTTGTCCAGGGGCGAACAACCTGTGTTTTACGCTGCAGGATACCCTAGAACATTTACCTGGACATAGACCAATATATCGAATTCTCCCCGGAGAAAACAGAGTTTGTTGTTTTTATCTAGGAAGCATGATCCAGCAGAGATACCGCTTCAACTCATGGGTAAAATAATAACTAAAGGGTGATACGGTCAAAATTTGGTCAAGGGAAAACGCGTGTAAATCGGTGAAATCGTTTATTTAAAAAATCAAATTAAATTTCTTTTTCAAGTTCAATTAGTATAAAATTCAGGAAAAATATTCAGTTAGGCTTCCGCTTTTCCAAATCCGAATTGCCGGGCCTTACGCTTGACCCCTGCCATCAGATTTTGTACAGCCACATTGTCCACCTTCTTCGCCGCAGAAAGCCAGTTTGCCTTGAACTGCTGCTCGTCCTTAGCAGTTTTTTTGGCCTTCTTTAGGTTCCGCTTGACAATAGGCCAGTATTTCTCAATTGGGCGGAGCTCTGGCGTGTTGGGAGGGTTCTTGTCCTTGGGAACCACCTGCACGTTGTTGGCGGCGTACCACTCCATGGCCTTTTTACCGTAATGGCAAGATGCCAAATCCGGCCAAAACAGTACGGAACAACCGTGTTTCTTCAGGAAAGGCAGCAGACGTTTATTCAAACACTCTTTCACGTAAATTTCTTGGTTGACAGTCCCGGAAGCTATGAAAATGCTGCTTTTCAAGCCACAGGTATAGATGGCTTGCCAAACCAGATATTTCTTTGCGAACTTTGACAGTTTCGTGTGCTTGAAAATATCTGCTACCTTTCCCCTTTCCTTTTGCCGTATAAAACTCCTGTCCCGGAAACTGCTTGTAGTCGGCTTTGACGTAGGTTTCGTCGTCCATTACCACGCAGTCAAACTTCGTCAGCATCGTCGTGTACAGCCTCCGGGATCGCGCTTTGGCCGTCGTATTTTGTTTATCATCGCGATTTGGAGTCACTACCTTCTTGTAAGTCGATAGTCCGGCTCGTTTTTTGGCTCGATGCACGGTTATAGACGATACACCCAGCTTATTTGCGGCATCTCGGAGAGATAGGTTAGGGTTTCGCTGGAAACTACCGGCAACTCTCTTTGTCGTCTCAGCGGCTTCCGGTTTTCGATTTTCCCCCGATCCAGACTTCCTGGCTGTCGACAAACGTTCCCCAAACACTTTAATTACATTTGTAACGGTTGATTTGGCAACTTTTAGCGATTTTGCCAACTTTGCGTGCGAGTAGCTCGGATTTTCGCGATGCGCGAGCAAAATTTTGATACGCTGCTCTTCTTGCTTGGACGGCATTTTGACAACTGAAGAGTGAATTCCAAAATCAAAATAGGAGCAACATTCTACACACACACACCTTCAAAATGAGGGGTGTTCAGGTTTTTTAAATGCAAAATTGAAAGAAATACGTCAAGTTGATATTGACCAAATTTTGACCGTATCGCCCTTTATGTCAATACAATAATCTTACGCTCACACAATTCCCGGATGAAATGACTCTTGGTCTCAATATGCTTCACTCTACCGCTTGCACGCTCCGCCTTTGCGAAACATATGCAAAAAGAGTTGCCGCTTCATTCTGGGGTTCACCTAGGTCCTCCAGCAACCGTCTTATCCATCTGGCCTGCTGGCATGCTACGGTCAACGCGTTGTACTCAGCCTCGAGGGATGAGAGAGCTACGGACTCCTGTCCCTTACTAGTCCAACTTATTGGGCCTCCACCGAAGAAAAATACGATGCCAGAAGTAGATCGTCTCGTTCGCTGGTCACCCGCCCAATCGGAATCCGAGTACCCGGTCAATTTCCAGGCTTCCCCCGGACTGAACTTCAGTTTCCAGTACTTTGTGTTGTTCAAATACTGAAGAACCCGCTTAGCAGCTGCCCAGTCACTTTGGTTGGGTTCGCTAACTTTTCTTCCCAACAATCCGACGCTGATGGACACGTCTGGATGGGCATTTACCGCTAAATAAAGTAATGCACCCACCAGACTGCGGTAACGTGTCGTATCAGGAAAAAACTTACTGTCATTGTTCACCGTGATGTACCCGGGGTTCATCGGGGTTTTCACTGGTGCTGCATCCTTCATCCCGAACGTGGACGCTAACTGTTCGATATACGAAGTGAGGCGTAACGAATAGAAACCGTCTTTTCTTTCTATCTCAAATCCCAAAAAAAATCTAACAGGACCAAGGTCAGTAATGTTAAATTTGCTTTGGAGATCATTGTACACTCGGTTGATGTCGTCCTCATTCGTGCAACCGATGATCAAGTCGTCAACATATACCAATACATACACTGTGCAAGTCCCGGTTCGCCGTGCATACAAGCAGGCGTCCGAACTACACTGCTGGAAACCAAGATCACAAAGCACACCATCCAAGGCCTTGTTCCAGCACCTCGCGGATTGACGCAGACCGTAGATGCTCTTGTGAAGCCTTCACACGAGCTCCTCCTGTCCGCTTACCGCAAAACCCGGTGGCTGGCGCATATAAAGTTCTTCGTCAACTGTTCCGTTCAAATAAGCGGTTTTGACGTCATACTGTTTCAAAACCAACTTGTTCTTCCCAGCGATAGCAAGCAACGCGCGCAGCGTCGCTTGACGCGTCACCGGAGCAAAGACATCGGTGAAATCCACACCGAACCGCTGTGTGTTGCCTTGTGCTACAATGCGAGCCTTATGTTTAACCACTTTGCCCGTTGCATCACGTTTGAGTTTAAAAAACCATTTTGCACCTATCACTTTCTTCCCGACCGGCAAACTCACGAGTTCCCATGTCCCGTTCAGTTCATGGGCTCTAATTTCGTCCTTCATAGCACTGTTCCACTCAGGTATAGCCAACGCTTGCCGATAATTATCCGGCTCTTCATCATGACACGCTAGTCCCACTACATAATCGTCAAAATGTTTCGGTAGAACTCCGCGAGTTTGTCGATCGGATCTTCTCAAGCAATGTTGTTCATTGTTTCGATTTTCTTCTCCTTCATTGTCATCCTCGAAACCCAGAAAATCACTTTTATCCGTGTTGTTTGCATCTTCATACACAGATTCTTCATTAGCTTCTTCTTCGATCACTTCTTCTTCGCGTTCACCACGACTCAGACCACGACTCATCACCACTTCACATCCATTATCCACTGCTTCTTCCTCAGGAACATCCCGTTGCTCTCGGTTCTCAGCCGGCATCTGTTCCGATCCATTTCGCAGCTCGATAAAAAGTGCATCGCGGCTAATCCAAATCCGGTCCGTCTCCCGATCGAGAAACCTGAATCCTTTGTGATGGTCAGAGTAGCCGACGAACACGAGCTTCTTCGCCTTAGGGTCGAACGTCTTCCTGCGACTGTCTGGGATGTGGACGTATGCATCACAGCCGAAAATCCTGAAACAAGTTAGGTCAGGTTTCGATCCAGTCCACATCTCGTACGGCGTGCGATCGACGGAACGGGAAGGCATTCTGTTCTGAATGTAAACTGCCGTCAACACCGCCTCTCCCCAGTATCGCTTAGGCAAATCCGCATCCAGAAGCATGCAGTTTGCCATCTCCTGGAGAGAACGGTTTTTCCGTTCCGCTACCCCGTTCTGCTGGGGAGAGTAGGGAGCCGTAAACTGTGTCTCGATGCCTTCTGCCTTATAAAAATTCTGCAAATCGTGTCCGGTATATTCACCTCCGCCGTCCGATCTAATGGCCCTAGGCTTTCGCCCGAAAACGTTTTCAGTCTAACGTACATACTCGCGAATTTTGTCTGTCGCCTCAGCCTTCGATTTCAGTAGGTAAACTACGCAAAATCTGCTAAAGTCGTTGATAACAGTCATCAAGTATTTGTTGCCACTCGGTGTCTGATGTTCCATCGGTCCACATAGATCACTGTGGATCAGATCCAGCGGCTGTTTGGACTTGTGCTCAGTCACGGGAGGAAACGGGCTCCACGCCAGCTTCCCTCGAAGACAACACTCGCAAACGGTCCGTTGTCCACAGTCCTTGATAACGAATCCACACGCCAAATCCTTCGAACTAATAACATTCATGACACTCGGATCGCGGTGACCAAATCTCCTGTGCCAAGTGTGTTGACACTGTTCGTTGTGATTTTCAACCATAACCGCTTTGCACTGCTCTGCCATCTTCAACTTATACTGGTTTCCGACCGTTTCTCCCAGCGCAATCACGACACCATCCGCCGATTGAATCTCGCAGCAATCCACTTTGAATATAACTGCAAATCCTTTCAATGCTAACTTCCGAACTGAAACTAGATCACCTTCCAACGACGGTACGTACAAAACGTTTTCCAGCGTGATTGCAACTCGATTGCCTTCACCATTTACGCCGAACAGAACACCATTACCACATCCAGCTGACTTTGTTGTGGTACCATCAGCAAGTGTTACTTCAACGATGACATCCCTTCGAAACTCATTAAAAAACTCACGATTGTTGGTCATGTGGCACGTGCAGCCACTGTCTACTGTTCAGGCTCCGGGAATAGCTCCTCCTGCAATGAAGCACACCGCACCCTGCACCGTGCATGAACTGGTTGACGGTTGCTCTGGAGGTTTCTCCACCGTTTCCGGTTTTACCTAAACCTGCTTCGCTTGCTGTTCACCAGATTTAGTCGCAGAATTAGCGCTCTCCTCCTTCTTGGATGCAAGAAACTTCCGGCAGTTCATTCGCAAATGACCCGGCTTGTTACAGAAGAAACACTTTCGTTTGTCATTCTTCGGTTTCACTTCTGCTTTCAGGGCACGCTCCTCCTTACTGCTACTACCCGGCTGACTCGCTCGCTTTTGGCATTCGTCCCGCATTCGAGCCACAACCAAATCCATCGTTAAGTCCTCTTGCGGACGGTTCTCTAGAGATGTGACGAAGCTATTGAATGAAGGTGGCATGCTTCGCAACATCATTATGATTCGCAACAGCTCACTCAGCTCCACCCCCGCACAATCCAGCCGCTCGTAGAGATTCTCAATTTCCTCGATGTGCTTCTCCACATCACCGCTTTCGCTCAGATTCAATGCACACAGCTGCTGCAGCAGCAACGCCTGGTTGCCGATGGTTGTCTTTTCGTGGTACGTTTTTAGGTTACACCACATTTCCCTCGCATACGTAGCCTTTTTGACGAACCGCAACTGGTTGTCCTCCACAAATAATGCGATTGTGGTTCGGGCCATTGCCGGAATGCCTCATCGACTTCCTCCGGCTTCGCCTCGTCGATTACGTGCCAAACTTCCTCACGCTCCAACATCGTAATCATGCGGTATTTCCACGACGCGTTATTGCTGCCGTTCAGCTTGGCAAACGTTACTCTTAAGTTTTCTGCCATCTTTTCTCACTTTGCACTGCCCGAACAAAACCGTCGGGAAAAAAAAACGCAATTCTTCCGGAAAAACAGTCTTTCTCTACGAATGTCCACTTTTTCCGACACTGGGCCCACAACCTGTAGGCAGATTGCGACAGAAAAATACGGAAAACGGATCGATTGCAGAGAGAATAACAGAGACGCGTGCTTTACGAGAAAAGGAACAACTTTTATTAGTATCTTCTTTTAGGTTACAAAGTATTTGTCAACAAGAGTAGATCAACGTACATGAGAAAACAAGGTAGTTATTTTTTCTTCTCTACTGTAGTGAATACGAGGGGCGACACAGTGGTTATTCTTCTTCCACAAAAAATACTATATTAAGAAAAATTAATAGATAGAAAAAATGTGAACGAAAAAAATTGTGTGGGGGATGATGATATGGGCAAACCGGTCAATGTTATCCCCTTTTACGGTGCTGCCCAGGTAACCAATAAGCATTAGTATATGCAGTAAATCAACCCTAAATCTGCATTTCATTCATGCTACAAGCATTATATTAGCATTATATCAGCATCTTGAATGCTATCTGTTGTAAAGTTGCATTTCAAATGCTATTTAAATGCTTGTAGTCTGTAATAAGCATTTCGAATGCAAAATAGCATTAATGAAGCATTATCATAGCATTGCAGTAAAGCAGCCGTATATTAGGGCCAAAAGTGGCATTTATGTTGCATTTATGGCGACTTAATTGCTTGATTGGTTGCTGTAAATACGCTTTGGACCTGCTTATTGGTTACCTGGGTGTATTCTTACATGCAAGACACGAGCATGATTGACCGCCCGAGATTGCTACTCCGTTGCTGTCAGATCAGCTGTTACTACACAGAGAACTAACAGATGATGTTTAGGATTAGCATACATCCTCAATGTGTAAAAACTGGTGATCCCAAACTAAGGCAATAACCAGCGCCTGCCTCGCCCGCAAACAGGTCAAATAAGTAAAGGGTGGGAATGTGTGAGACTCGTTTGATTGAAAGCCGAGACAGCCTCTGCCTTTCCACGAGAAATCACTGGGATATTGGATAACAAGATTGGGTGGTAGCAGGGTTCTTTTTAGTAAATGATAAGCTGAATTCAAGCGGCGTTTAGTAAAACATTTAAATATTAGTACCGATTTCTGATTTGAACCTATTTATACTAACAGAAAGATGCTATTGGAATTACTCACCATATGAGATAACTTACAAACATCAGCGTCGAATAACCGCTTGTTCAAACACATTTGAAGTTAAACATTCAGCTTTCTAGAAGATATAGCAGAAAAACATCTCCAAATTTGACTGAACAAATAGCTATTCAGCTTTGATGTTTGCTAGCTTGTGGTTTATTTGCTCCAGGATATGGTGGCACGACGAGCTTCCAACCAATATTATGGATCACAAATAATTGTGATCCCCACCGCCGGGCCCCCCTTCTGTCGAACCACCACATCTCACCAGAAAACATTTTTGTTGTTTTTTTCTGTGCTTACTCGATCACTCGCATCGCCGAATTATAAATAACCGAAACAATACAAAACGCGCCATGCCCGATAGCAAAATAGTGCGTAATAAAGCATCGACACGACCTTTCACTGCCGATGCTCGAAGCAAACTCTTTCTTCGTAAACTTTCAATTTTTACAACTCTATCAATCAAGTAGAAACTTCTTTAGAATAATCTATGTGAATCCAGTGTGCGTAGATGCATTTCGTGCCTTCTGGCAACTTTATGCTCCTATTGATGTACAGGCTCATCGGTTTAGCACCAAGACTTGACTCCTTTCATTATAGCCAATCGTCTTGGTCCTTTCATTATAGCCAATCGCTGTTTTGTGAGGGGCGATTCATAAACCACGTAGAATTTCCTGGGGGGGGGGGGGTTTTGACCAAAGTTACGCTACATACAAAATTTCAAAAAAATGTATGTAGAAAAGTCTACAAGGGGGGACAGATTTTCAAAAATGAGTCTACGTGGTTTATGAACAGGCCCTGAAACATTGGACGGATTATTATAATTTGAGATATCTCAATGATGACATCTTCCAAATTTAGCAGATCGACAGGCAATCGATAAAAACTCACCAGATGCTTAGAGGCGGACCAGAAGCTTCGATGAGCTACCTCAAAGTTTTTTATCCGTTTCTATGGGAGAAAAACGCTGAAACCGTCGCCGAATTTATGTGCGATGGTTCGGCGCGTATTCAAGAATAAAAGATTGCTTGTAACAAAACAGATCCTCGGATAAAATACGTACATAAGCACTCGGTTACTGTTTTGCATGACAATAGCATAAAACAAGAATAACGCATGAACCAAGAAGAAAGCTACTGTCAATGTCATGCTCATTACTTTTCATTCTAAATTTGTTTCGAAAAAGTTGCTCTGCTAGTAAATTTAGAGTACATTGTGTTAATTGCACATTGTTTTTTTTTAAATTAGCAGTTTCAAGCAGTTGTTTGATTCATTGTTATTTAATAGTACCATAAATGGGCAATCGAAAGTGTTTTAAAAGTAATTAAGTTAGACATTATTCCAACAAAGAAACAAACGAACGAAACTAAATGAATGATCTTGTTGTCAAAATCGGCCGGATATTGTAAAATATGTACTTTGGGTTAGAGTTGACAAGAAAGGTAATCCTCTCTCTCTCTCTCTCTCTCTCTCTCTCTCTCTCTCTCTCTCTCTTTAAAAAAAGCTTGCCCTCCCCTACTTACAATCCTGGCTACGCCTATGAGCAAGTTTGGCCATATCAGATGTGACAGAAAGTTTTACACCGACGGGTCAAAAACAAATGATTCCACTGGATTTGGTGTTTTTAACGAAATTCATAGCGCTTTCTTCAAACTTCAAAATCCTTGCTCCGTATACGTCGCAGAATTGGCGGCTATACACTAGTTGTGTCCCCCCCTCAGTCGGTAAAGGCGCAGCTACAAAGCAACACCATGCTGGAGGTGGCTGGGTTCGATTCCCGGTCTGGTCTAGGCATTTTTCGTTAAGGAAAATTTCTCGACTCCCCTTTTGGGCATAGCGTATGATTGTACTTGCCACACAATCATACTAATGCAAAAAATGGTACTTGGCATCGAAAGCTCTCAATTAATACACTAAGTTGAGAGCAAGCAATAAGCTAATTGTGAAAGCAATAAGCTTGAAATGCTGAAGAAGAAGAAGAAGACACTATGCATTAGAGCGAATTGCCACTCTTCCCTCTGATCATTTTTTTCATTTTTACGGATAGTCTCAGCTCACTTCAGACTATTCGTTCAATGAGGCCGGCAAGGCACTCTCCGTATTTCGTTAGCGAAATACGAACGATCTCTTTTGAGTGCCCTATCAAACAATTCCTACACCATCACCTTTGGTTTGGGTCCTCTCACGTCTACTCCGGGTAATGAGAAAGCGGACTCACTTGCCAAGGTGAGGGTGTGTTGGTGCGACTAACGTTATTATGCCAGGTGCCACTGATGTGGCGGAGGTGTGACATCTGCTAGCATGCCAACATATCTTGTCGACGTTCGCCTCATGCCACTAGACTTTGACTCGATATTTTGACATGTAATGTGATGCTACACTTCCATGTTATGTGATGCCAGTGGGCGCCTCGACTTATAGCCGCATCATTATGCTTGAGACCGGTGTGCAAGTACTTCCTGAGCCAAAAATTATATTCATTTTCTTCAGGACTATCCAGCCGCTGAAATCATTATGGACAAAAATGCTAATTTAATACAAATTTAAAACTTTTTTTGGCTTTATTATCGTGATTTTCAGCCTCCTGGGCTGGTTCATAATATAAATTTCAAACTTGAAAGATGCATCCAATGGATTGGAATGTCAATGAAACTCAAAAATTTGTTCCGGTGGTACCAGCGGCTGGATAGTCATGAAGAAAATGAATATATTTTTTGGCTCAGGAAGTACTAGCACACCGATCCCAAGCTCGGTCCCAAGCTTAATGATTCGCCCCTAATAACGTAACTCACACCAACACACCCTCAAATATTCTGTCAAAATAACATAGCGAATCCAAACAAAAACAAAGATTAGTATCGTATCGTATCGTATCGAAAGGTACCGAAGAGCGCAAGAGTGTATAGCAAGGTGCAGACTGCAAGGTGTACTTCGGACCTAGGGGTTCTACAACAGTAAACCAATTTCAAATCGCTAGTTTCATATTGATTGTTGGTGGTACTGTCAAACGTGTCAAACCGAAAAAAAAAGGGGCATTTTTTTCAAAAGTCGGAAAGGGGGATGGAAAATGCGTTTTTGGGGGCGAAAAAATCCTTAGGTGAGTGTCATCATTGGATAAGTGTTTTCTTGTTGCTCAAAGAAAACACCACTTTCGATTATTAAAACTACAAAAACAAACAACAATGGCAATTGCTTGTCTTCCAGAAAGGATAATTTTCACTCCCAAAGCAAATTTGAAAACAGCCTTGACATTGTTGTTTGCGTTGGCATGTTTAAAAGCCCCTGCAAACGACGTAGGAACGTGCAACAAGTTGAAAAGTCTCCGTTGAGTTGCTGGAAATCCAGAAGCAATGTCAAAGCCATTGTCAACTAGACCGAAATTGTCAAATCCGAAATTCGACGTTGGACTCTGCCAAAATGCTTGGAGCAGATAGGAAATGGGCTCCCAATGATCCGTTCTAGCAATACCTGCTCCGGGAGTTCATTTTACTGTTGATTAGAATGCGAGCTGATGCTCGAATGCATCACTACTTTTCAAGCTGAACAATGCATCAGGTCCAAAGTAGCATTGAGAAATTCTTCTCATCGTCTTTTTTTTCTATTCTCTATTAAACGATTTGTTGATATTTTTGACGCATTGGATCCTTAATTACTCTGTATATTTCCGCACTGTGTGTTAAAAAATGTTGAAAAACTCTTAGCGTTCCTACGGCTATCTAAAAACATGTTCAAGCATGTGTTTAGATAGCCGTAGGAACGCTAAGAGTAAGTCGACGAAGAGAGTCTCCCAATGTTACTTAGGACCTAATGCACTGTTCAGCTTGATTTATCAAGTAGACGTGACACGTGTCCAACCCAAAACAATCCTGTTATTTACCATCAATCTTTGCATGAGTCGAGTTTTCCAATCTGCTGTTGTAAGGTGCGCGAAGGCCTAGCTGATAAAAAGTAGATTGATGATGATTTTTCAAATCTCCTGGAAAAAAGATGGATAGCAATATAAGTGAATTTATTTAGTTCAAGAGATGAACAGAATGTTGCAAATTAAATTGTAATTTTCATTACTTCGGGCGGCCCACAATATTGGTTAACATACATACCACTCACGCCATAGTCATGAGTTCAAATCTCACCCAAGAGAAGTGACAAATGACCTAAGAGAGCAAAAGTGACTGTTGTTGTGTTGTGAGCCAAGGGTAAATATTTTCCTCCACAATCGTCTTCTTCTCTTTCTTCTACCAGAATACAACATAACATCCGATTGTGACATGTTTCAGCAAATTACAAATATTTGTCCAATGTTTTTCATTCCAATAATACCCACGTGTGCTCACCGGTCAAACAAAACCTTGTTTCTTGCTGAAAAATCCTCAAACACAAGACTACCACAAATGTTAAACCTCTTAAAAATTTCCCCAATACTCACCCTTAAATAAATAAAACAAGAAAAGCTGGAATCTTGTCTAGCTCCACAATTTAGATTTTTTGTTATTTCCAAGAATGAGCGGCTTCTGCTGTACGGGTCCCGAGAGAATTTAAAAAGAAACATTGGCCCACAGATGCTTTTACACACAAAATCAACCAACAACCAATACTTCCCCTCCATCCCCTCCCTGGAAAACCTTCAATGCTTTCACTTTTCGTTATCATCGGACACAGAAAAGAAGCCTTTTTTCCATCTATTTATCTTGTCCAGCGGATGCCATCCCCCACCTGCCCATTTCTTGTGTCCCTCGTGAATCAGCACCCTCTCTCATGTAAAAAGCCAACAGACAGTGACCAAACCTAACCAAAGAGGATTGTAAACACGAGAAATATGACAGACCCACATCCACCGGTTTCTTCTCAATGCGAAAGCTGATCCTTTTGCTTATATTTATTGTTGTACAGGCCAAGATGCGGAACACAGAACCAAGGAAAACCTGGCTTTTCCACGTCCCCACGATTGAAGATTCATGGAAAGTAGTCTTCCTAAAGGCACTCTCATCCTTGGAAGAGGGATAATGCTTTCAATCTTATTTATTTCCTGCTGCTCAGTAGAAAAAAAAATCCCATTTCGACCTTTGGACGTTGTCGATTTAGGTTGGGAATTGTCCAAGACTCGGTGGACCAACAAGACAGTGGACACTCGGTGCGTGGGAGGAGGGAATGAATAAAAAACAGATGATGAAAATATATTCATCCCTTGAGATGGTGTTAAAAAACAGAAGGATGCTCACTCACGCACAGTAGGCCGGGATTTGCTGGCAAGGAAGGCGAGAAAGTGCGGAGCAATTTTTATGCCATTTGAATCCGAACATTTCCCTCTCGGTTGTGTCCAATCAGGACGTGAGTGGACTTCGGGACGTGGCAAATGTTTTAAGAGATTATTGGATTAGCATGCGATATGGGCATGTAAAAAAAAAAAACAAGAAGAGCCAATAGGTTTGAACACTTGCATTTGAATGTATTTGTTTTGTTCGGATTATCGATCAACGATTGATCGAATTGAGAGAGTTTTGTTCATAACTTAATACAGTCTATGCTACGTGGTATAGTGTATCTTGGTATAATTTGGATGGATATTCATGTCAAACAATTTAGGTTGTAGTGTGAGTAGGTTATAAAATTAAATAATAAGTTAACAATAACAAATATTATACGTGAAAAAATCATTCTTGGCAAAAAATGTCGAAAGTATTTCGTGTAAACTCAAGTCTGAGGAGTTTATTGTTTCATGAATAGCATGTTGAATAGTACGTTTGGTTCAAAGACATTTCGTAATTTGTTATTTCTATTAATAAGTGCAGAGCTTGATTAATGGTTTATTAGATGTTTAGTTTCGGAATGCTTGTCAATGAAGCCAAGATTGCTATGATGGAATTTTAACGATTGCTTGAATTGCTTTAGGCTGCTTCGATACCATCCCCTCTCAATCCAGTCATTTAGGACAGTCCTAAATTCCGTCGTAATTCTTGAAATCTTCCAGAATCCAAAGACTTGGTGACTATATCAGCTAATTGGTCTTGAGTACTAACTGCCTCCAGTTGGATTCGTCCTTCAGCGATATGGTCCCTGATGAAATGATGTTTAACATCAATATGTTTGCTTCGTTTCGTCTCCAAGTTGCTTGCCATGCCTATACAGTCTCGGTTGTCTTCTAAAATTGTTACAGGTGTTTTGGAATCCTTCACCTGCATGTCCTCCAGAATTCCAGCCAGCCAAAGGGCTTCAGCAGTAGCAGCACTCAAAGCGATGTACTCGGATTCACTTGAAGAAATGGCCACGGTAGTTTGTTTTTTACTACACCATGACACTGTGGATCCAAAAACCTTAAAGATGTATCCGGACAAAGACTTCCCGATCCTCGTTGTCAGCCGCCCAGTCAGCATCAGTAAATCAAACAAGCGGCGGAGCATCGTCAGTATGGCGTTCGCACTTCCTTTTAGGTAACGGACGACTCTCTTCAAACATTGCCAGTGAGCTTCCGTTGGATTTTGTCGATATTGGCCCAGGTACCCTATTGAAAAACAGATGTCCGGGCGAACGCTCAGCATTATATACATTAAGCTGCCTAACAGTTCTCCATAGGGTTCTCTTGTAGGTGTCCCCTCTCGTTGTAGTTTCAGTCCTTTTTCCATAGGCGACTTTGCGGGATTACATGAAACCAATCCGAAATTGTTCAGAACCTTTTCCACGTGCGCCTGCTGTGAAAGCTGAAGAATTCCAGCTTGCCGGTCGTACGCGATCTTCATTCCCAGGAAATGATGTGCGTCTCCACAATCGGTCATGCAGAAAACAGTTGATAGTTGGTTCTTTAAACAAACGATGGATTCCAATTTCCTACCCGCGATTACTAGATCATCGACATACAGCACGATGTAGAGCTCATCATCTTCATCGCTTCGGATATACAGGCAGTAATCATGACGAGATCGCCGGAAACCCAGCTTGATTAATTCGGTGTTGAATTTCTCATTCCAGCAACGCGGTGATTGCTTCAGCCCATATAGGGATTTCATCAGCTTACACATCATATTCGGTGGAGCCTGGACGCCTTCCGGGATTTCCATGAATTAATCCTCCTTGAAATCTCCATGTAGGAACGCGGTTTTAACGTCCATCTGGTGAAAATGGAACTGCTTATGGACGCCTACAGCTAGCACGGTCCTGATGGTAGACAGCTTCGCAACTGGTGCATAAATCTCTTCGAAATCCACGCCGTGACGTTGCAAGTAGCCCTTTGCTACCAACCGGGCTTTATAACGGGAAGTATGGCCATCTTCAGATTCCTTCACGCGGAATACCCACTTGAATTTAAGGGGCTTCACACCACGCTGGCAGGACGTCAGCTCCCACACACCGTTTGCCTTCATGGACCTAAGTTCGTCATTGATAGCTTCCAAGCAATTGGCTCGATCATCCCGTCTCTCTATGTCGCTGTAGCACTGAGGGGTATCTGTGAAATACGATCCACCAGAAGTTGCTCTGTAACCAGTGAAAAAATTCAAGAACTTACCGGGGAGCCTGCGCTCGCGTTCACTGCGCCTCAACGACGGCTGTCCATCGGACTCGAGTTGTACTATTTGCGAAGGGAGCGCCCCGGTTTGATCCATCTCGAAAACGTCCCTGCCATTAGTAAGCAGTGTACCCGCTTGTAACAGAGATTCGTCATCAGCTTCGTGTCTTCACGAAATATTTGACGTTCTTCGGTCAACGAATCTGAATCTTGAATCTTTTTTTCTTCATACTCATACTGTACGACTAGTGGAACCTTTTCATGCTCTTCCCGACTCTTTTCATAAGGAAAACTGGTTTCATGAAACTTTACATCTCGGGCAATTATGATTCGTCTGCACTTCCGGTCCCACAAACGATAGTTTTTTTTTTTTTTTGTCTTCTTTATTTTACGTCGGCCTATTTTCCTCACATGGTGACAATCACCGACGCCAGGGAGACGACTCCAACACCTGGACCCTACCTAACGACTCATGAATATGAACCGGGACCAACGGCTTTACTTCCCATCCGAAGGAAGACGTGACCAGATTTTTTCGCCTCAGAAAAACCACCGACGTCGACTGGGATTGAAAGCACAAACGATAGTCGTTGGGAGCATATCCAACCATGACGACTTCGATACTCTTAGCATCCAACTTTTGTCTATGCTGGCAAGGGATCCATGCAAACGCTTTGCAACCAAAAACACGGAGTTTTTCCAGACTTGGCCTCTCGCTGTACCAACACTCAGCCGGCGTTAGTTTTCTCGACAGGGCGGCGGTAGGACTTCTGTTTATCAGATAAACTGCTGTAAGGACAGCTTCCGACCACATTGTTTTGGGAACATGCGAATCGATCAGCATAGTGCGCACCTTCTCAACTACGGTTCGGTTGAACCTTTCCGCGACGCTGTTTTGTTGAGGCGTATATGTAACAGTCGGTTCGACCTGAATCCCTTTCTGCGAATAAAACTGCTTCTGGTTGTTGGAAAGATACTCACGGCCTTGATCAATTGTCAGTTTGGATATCGTCATATTGAACTTCGCCGTCACCATCGCCTCGTACTCACGGAATCGAGCGAACACCTCAGACTTTCTCTTCATCAGGAACAGCATAGCGAAGTGGGTGTGATCGTCTATGAAGGAAACGAAATATTTTGATCCGTCCCACGCAGCTGGTTCGATCGGCCCACAGACGTCGGAATGGATTCTTTCAAGTGGTCCTAAGGATATTGGACGGGTTCCGTTAAACGGTTCACGGCAAAGTTTCCCTTGTACGCACGCGTCGCAGAACGCCAACTTGTCTGCCTTGAAATCAGCGCCATCAACAAGGTTGTTACTTACGATCGCTTTCATTCCTTGTTGACTGAGATGCCCGAGCCTCCGGTGCCACAAACTAGTCGCTTCAGCTTGACACAGATTTGCAGAAGGCACTGCAATGTCGACCTCAATCTCGTACAAGTTACCTCTCAAATTCGCAGTAGCAATGACTTTGTCGTTCTTTTTCAGAATCGCCACGGAATCGCAGAAGATTACGACAACTCCACTCTTTACCAGTTTGTTAACTGACATCAGATTGTCTCGTAGTTCAGGAACGTAGAGCACATCCTTCATATGCAACGGCGTATTTTTGTTGGTGCATCCGAGTGCTGATCGATCGCTTTGCAAAGGTATTTTCAAGCGCCATCCACATTTCTTTACCCGTTTCCTTCTCACAGACGATCGCCAGGCATTCATTAGCAAGAAAACTGACGATGTAAGATTTGGCCTTTCGATCAGATTCCAAAAACTTCATCTTCTCAGCAGCAGCTTCCGGTGCATCTTCAGTTAGCGTATTCAAAACGCCGACGGAGTCCAAGAACATCTTCACTCGGAAACGCCAGTTGAATTGTGGGATGCCACACACAGCTTCTCTCGTAGAGGTGCCCATAACCTTCTATGGGCAGAGCTTGATTAAGTAACGTGTGGTTTATTAGAAGTTTAGTTTCGGAATGCTTGTCAAAGAAGCCAAGATTGCTATGATGGAATTTTAACGATTGCTTGAATTGCTTGAGGCTACTTCGATGTCAGTTATGACTCAGTTCCAAAGAGCGCATACGATATTATTGCAATAAAGTTAATTCACAGTCAAATCTCTCGTATTTTTGACATGCACACCAAATTTTTATTGCTGGAAAACAGCAAACTTTTGCTGATTTTTTGTGTGGTGTTATTTCAGCAATGTATACAGCAAAACCAAGATTCCTGATCTACCAGCAAAACTGATATTCAAAAATGTGACCGCTCTTATACTGAGCCTTCAGCAAAGTGCTGGATAAACCAGCAGCAGATCAAAACAAATAATTTTGCTGTATTTTCGTCAATTTACAGTATTGCTGAAAATACAGCACAGTAAATGTTTTGTTTTCTTTTTTTTTTTTTTAATAAATAAAACACATTTTCGGCTTATTTATCATTTATTAAACAAAGCTTTTTATTTATTTTAGTTGTAAAAGATACCCTTGGGTTGACAGTGGTCGATGGTTTAGAAATTTTAAACACAATCGCTGTGAAAAATGAAAAAAAAATGGCAAGAGATGGATTAAATTTAAAGTTAAAAAAATAGTGCGCTTTTAACATTATTTTATAAAAAGTTGCATTGAATTTCAGATCCGCAGGAGGAAGGCAATAAAAACAATCAATATATGTACATCAATTTACATTTTGTTATTTTACTTACGATTGTGTATTTTTGGATGTAGATGTGTAAACATCGTTATTCACCTGTTTAGCTGATGGAAGCATTTCGGTGTAATCAAGTTGGACTGGACCTAAAACTAAAAACTCAATTTGTAAATCAAAAAGAAACAGGCACAATAGTTTACTGGTCTTCAGTAAATATTAATTACTGATTTACAATCAGTAGCAAATATTTGCTGATTTTCGGTATTGCACAAAATGTCAAAAAAAAGCTGGATAACAGCATAAATGTGAGTGCTGAAAGATATTCAGTAAATGTCGATGTTATTTTTCAGTTATTTGCTTTGAAAAAATGCTGGTATATCAGCAACAAATGTTTTGCTGAGGAAGGAGGATTTTGGAAGTTTAAGTCTGTTAAATTTCATCATTTATGGTGTCTGATTTCAAGCAATAATTTGTTTTTTGGTGGTAGGTATTAGTATGATTTCTTGTGGGTGTGTGTAGGCGGGGTGGTGGGGCGTTTCAGGGTTTTTTTGTTTGGGGGGGTTGGGTGATTCGGTGACAGAGCAATACACCAGACTAAAGCGCGAAGCAGAGAAGATTGGGTTGAAGATAAATACGTCCAAAACGAAGTACATGCTGGCAGGCGGAACCGAGCACGACAGGACCCGACTGGGCAGCAGTGTAACGATCGACGGCGATGAGTTCGAGGTAGTCGATGAATGTGTCTATCTCGGCTCACTGGTTACTGCGGACAACGATAACAGCCGTGAGATCCGGAGGCGGATTATCAGTGGAAGTCGTGCCAACTATGGGCTCCACAAGCAACTACGGTCAAACAGACTTAGCTCCCGTACAAAGTGCATCCTGTACAAAACGCTAATAAGACCGGTTGTTCTCTCGGGCATGAGCCGTGGACAATGCTTGAAGAGGACCTGCGAGCACTCGGAGTTTTTGAGCGACGGGTGTTAAGAACCATCTTTGGTGGAGTACAGGAGGACGGACTATGGAGGCGAAGGATGAACCATGAGCTCGCGCAACTCGCCGGCGAACTCAGTATTCATAAGGTGGCAAAAGCTGGAAGGATACGCTGGGCAGGACATGTTGCGAGAATGCCGGGCAACTATCCTGCAAAAATGGTGTTGGACGAGAATCCGGTAGGTACAAGACGACGTGGGGCGCATCGAGCAAGATGGTCAGACCAGGTGGAGCAAGACCTAGGGGGTACAAGGTACCCAAGGGATTGGAGAGGAGTAGCCACGAATCGGCCATTATGGAGGGATATTGTGTATCAGGCTATGTTATAGAATGGTGACGTTATGCCATCTAAATAAAAATAAAATAAGATCCCTGGGGACTATCAAAAAAGGAAAATTCTGTTGGTTTTAGCATAACTTGTTTTCTTTTATTACTGAAGTAATCTGATGGTGAATGACGTTTTTTTTTGTTTCCTTCGATGTGCGAAGAAATTTTACTGTGCTCCATCTAGTGATCAGAAAAGTTTCATGAGTTGCTAGGATGGGTCTATGAAGGAGATATTTATTTATCTTTTTGCAAGGAGTTCACCTTCCTCAACTTTTTTTTTTTTTTTTTTTTTATCCTTTGTGCTTTTTTCTTCTCCACGAATCTTACCGATGGTCGGATTGGATTTGGATTGGATTTGGATTGGATTTGGATTGGATTTGGATTGGATTTGGATTGGATTTGGATTGGATTTGGATTGGATTTGGATTGCATTTGGATTGGATTTGGATTGGATTTGGATTGGATTTGGATTGGATTTGGATTGGATTTGGATTGGATTTGGATTGGATTTGGATTGGATTTGGATTGGATTTGGATTGGATTTGGATTGGATTTGGATTGGATTTGGATTGGATTTGGATTGGATTTGGATTGGATTTGGATTGGATTTGGATTGGATTTGGATTGGATTTGGATTGGATTTGGATTGGATTTGGATTGGATTTGGATTGGATTTGGATTGGATTTGGATTGGATTTGGATTGGATTTGGATTGGATTTGGATTGGATTTGGATTGGATTTGGATTGGATTTGGATTGGATTTGGATTGGATTTGGATTGGATTTGGATTGGATTTGGATTGGATTTGGATTGGATTTGGATTGGATTTGGATTGGATTTGGATTGGATTTGGATTGGATTTGGATTGGATTTGGATTGGATTTGGATTGGATTTGGATTGGATTTGGATTGGATTTGGATTGGATTTGGATTGGATTTGGATTGGATTTGGATTGGATTTGGATTGGATTTGGATTAGGATTGGTATTGATGTAGTATTTTCCCATATAGTACGTTGATTCTTAATAGACACAACCTGAATATCTAAAATATTCTTAAGTTCTTTTTTCCTTAAAAAAAACCTGGTAAAAACCTCGAAATATTGAAACCTCATCATTAGATCCTGTGAAGGATATGTTTACGTATCATGGCTAATGCTGGATTTGCTTCGCTCACACATCCTGGGGGAAGAGAGGAATAACTGTATTTCTCAATTTAATGTGACATTTCGATTATTCGATGGGATTTTATGTGTTTTATGGCCCTTGTTCTGCCATTCTATAAATAAACGCAGGGACATTTCCACCCGAGGCACGTATTTACTGCACGGCAGCGGTTTGGGAGTGTGATTGTAGGAAACCGCCGCAACTGTCATAATTAGGCGGAAATCTAAGGGAATGCGTGTCATTCAAAGATGTTTTCATTTCTGAATAGTAAGGAAGAAGAGCATTCTTTTTCAAAATATCTAACGCGAATAGAATCTCTCAATTATTTTTCTTTCACGACCTGAAGATTATTTAGGCGACTACATTTTTCTTTTAAATCTGTTTGAAGCCAAACTGCATTTCTCCGAAGAAAGAAAGCTCACCAATACATATATCCTTATGGCAAATTGTTAGAATACATGCCGTATTCTTATCCCTTTACGCACAGTTCGAACCGTTTTAAAGGTGACATTTACCGATAGAATTGCACTCTAATTCCACCAGTAGGCTTTGAATTTAGCTACGTCATATCGGCACTCATAGTCACAGCATGGCGCACCAGTCACCGCCAACTGTGTGCTAATCGAATGCCTTTTACCCTCATTTCACGAATCGTAGATCTTATCAAGTGTTGGTACTGTTAGTGTTTTTATTTTTATTTTGCATGGCATTTATTATACATGCCTTTTCATACATCTCTCTGTCATCGTGGGGTGACAAGAATCTTTCAAAGCAGCGCATTGGATCGAAGAAGGAAGATTTCAAGAAACACTTTTCCTTTGTACGCATTTCTGAATTTTCCGCATATGATGCGAGGCAGGGGTGGTTATTTTTTTACCAATATTCAGAAGCAGTTTTTTTTGCCTTGCTTGCGCACATCTTCCATCTTACTAATCCACGTAATGATATGGCATTCACCCTCAATCGACCCCGGCCCATAAATAACTGTCACCTCCTGGGTTGCATTGCTCGGTTTGGTTCTACCGGAACGGAAGAGTGACGGCGCCAACTCTCCCTGGGGACTATCAAAAAAGGAAAATTCTGTTGGTTTTAGCATAACTTGTTTTCTTTTATTACTGAAGTAATCTGATGGTGAATGACGTTTTTTTTTGTTTCCTTCGATGTGCGAAGAAATTTTACTGTGCTCCATCTAGTGATCAGAAAAGTTTCATGAGTTGCTAGGATGGGTCTATGAAGGAGAAATTTATTTATCTTTTTGCAAGGAGTTCACCTTCCTCAGCTTCCAATTTACGACTTGTACAAGCTGTCCGTTGTCCTTTTTTCACGAATCTTACCGATGGTCGGATGTCTCTGAAAGGCAGGTGCGCCTGTTAAAAGTTAAATTGAAAATGGACCGGGAAATACGGAACGTTAACGAACTTTCGGAGGGTCGAAAAAGTTGTCCGAAGAGTGAAAATGGGAGTCGATCTTTATTTAAAAAAAAAAGTTGATTTGGGTTCACTTCCAATAAACTGTTTTATTTGCTTCCATGGAATTTTGCAACAGCATTTGGAAATCAGCCACTACTGATTACTGAAGTATATTACAGATAAAGTGGATCATTTGTCATTTTCCCCTAGCTCATAGTGTGGAATATGGGCTGTCGTTTTCAAGAAAAACGTGGATAAAATTTCCGAAAATTATTGATTAAAGTTTTCTAGGGTGATTACGATTATTTGTCGAAAGTAACTCTCGCTACCAATTTATATATGATAATGTCCGGAGGCACCATATCTAAGTAGTTATGCAGAATAATAACCAAAAAATGATAATGCGCGTACGCCGTACGAAGTTTCTTTATTAGCATGTAGATTGAATAAAGAGGAAACATAATCTCCGAGAAACTTTGCTAATTCGACGCCGCCAGTGATGCTGTCAGGGATGCCAAATTTTCATGGAAGAGTTGGGAACTAGATCTTCCTCATAACAAATCTTGGAATGGTCAAATTTTGAAACGAATCCAGAGTTTTAATATTCCAAGGGATTTTTTGACAAGAGTTGAATGTGTTTTATGATTGTTTGGAATTAATTCCATTTTCAGGACATTTTGTTTTCGTAGTTAGCAGGTGGAATTCTGAAATTTCATGCAATTGGAAAATAATTCATGTACTTAAAAAAAAATTCCAAAAGGGACGGAAAACTTATTTGCTAATATTATAGTGAAACATAGTGTTATTAGAACCAAGTAAATGAGACAAATTGAAAAAAAAACGTGATGGGTTCATTTATTTCTACAGGCTCAATCGAATCAAGTTTTTATTTTTCCAATAATCTTAACACAAAGTTAGGAGGGAATAATTTGATTACTGGCAGTCGTCTCAAGGTTAGTAAGATTCACAGTTTTACGGATGGGAAGATGGAGCGGGAGTTAAAATATGATTTACAAAGATGAATGTCTTGAACAATTGTTTTTTGCACAATATACCTTTATTCAACAATTTCTAGCGGCGATCAACCAGCATCCATGTGGGCGTTATCTTTAAGTTTGAACCCAGCAAAGATTGCATGATGTATAACAGCTTGTTCAATAGAAAATTAGCTTCTTAAGCTGGAAAATAGCTTATTCAGCTTTGATTCAACCTCAAATTGTTTGTTTGGAAGCTATCAAATGACTTTTCATTTTCAAAATTTTGAATCTGTTTTTCTCAACTTTAATCTGTCAAATGTTGAGTCTGCAACCTTTTAGTTGAAGATTTTGGTGGGTGTTCTTGATTATTTATATTTGTACCGGGAATCCGGGTGAAATTGATCAGTGAAGCTTAACAAAAAAGAAGCGCATTTTTTATGTTAATATAACATAAGAAAGTTAGAAGTAGAAGTTATTTATGGCATTGTAATTGAGTCAATGATTGCCTCTAAAGTATTTCCGTAAGTTAATTTGTTTTTCAAAATTTAACATTTTTCCATTTTTTTACCTTAAAATGTTCAATAATATTTCGAAAAACGCAGATTAGGGTATTAAAAGAACATAGGACATAATTTTTATTATTCACTTATATTTGACCTTGATTTGCCGTAAAACTAATAATATTTAAAAAAAATACACTTTTTATCATCAACAACCAAGACAACATTATTTATGAGACAACCTACATGCTTAGAGAGATACAGTCAAAATTTCATGAGAAGAATATAGTAATTTCCATTAGTAATTTCCATTCGTAATTCGTCAACAATGTGCGACTTCTTAGTGTGCTTATCTTGACAGATACGCGTATTTCGTCTATTTCGCGTATCTGTCAAGATAAGCAATAAAGGTAGTTGGAATTAAATGGAAATTACTAATCTTTCTTCTCATTTTCTAGTTACAGGTATTCCACTAAACGGCCCACACTCTCCAAGATTTAAAATTTCATACCAGCGGAACTTTAAATTTTCAATATTACATTCATTCAGTCCAATTGAATAGCTAAAATGTCAAAAAATCAAGCAAAAACATCACAGGAACTAGCAAACACACCACATTCTTGTTTGCATGGCGTTGCCATACTTCAAACATCTGGATAATGAATATCCGAAATAGATCATCGGGGATAACGTAGTATCCCACCCGTCATACAGGGTACTGAAAAGCTGTTTGGAAAATGGAGTTCGGTTTGTTTTTCTTCCACCTAATGCAACGCACCTTTGCCAGTCACTCGATGTGCCGTACTTAAGATCTTTAAAGCAAACCTGAAGAAACACACTGAACCTTTGGAAGAAACAGAACAAGAGATCAGCACCCAAACATGTTTTTCCGAACACATGTACTGGTCATTGACAAATCTAGCTCACGAAATGTCATCTTCGACTTCAAAGCAATGCGATCGAAATGCGGTTCTGAAGAAACTTTCAGGGAGGAAACAATCCATCGGAGATTTCCAGAAAAGAAAAGCATGGAAACTCATCTTCCGAACTGATTAATATTTTCAAGACTGAACGGTATGCATCAAGCTCCAAAACGAAGAGGATCGTCAAGATTGAGCCAGGAGAAAGCGTCCGTCGGTCTGGAACATCTGGCAGGTTTCGGTGTTGTTGAAAATACCGATCCCTCGGCTGATCCAAATCTCATCGCCCAAAAACAATTAACTTCTGCTGGAGAAGGTAAAAGTAAAGGTTTGAACGCAGTGATAACGGAAGCGGAACGGCAACGGCAGCGAAAGAGCCCAATCTGACTAAACTTGCTTGTTGGATAGAAAACAGATTAGATCCAAGTTGATTCTAATTGGACATATCGGCGTCATTTGCGACAACTGTCAAACTTGCCGTTTCCCTTCCATTTCCATCCATATTGCGTTTGGGCTTAAGCGTCCAACGATATAGCCAATCCCAGCTGCATAACGGCAGGAAGTTGTTAAGATCGAAAGAGAAGAATTGTGCAAATTTGAACAAGCACCGAACTTCGAAGTAGATGAAAATGTGTCTGCAACTGTGTCGACTCGTCGTGGTCTCCAGAGGAAAGCAGAATGTGTGGCACCGATGAAAGACAAACTGCTACCTGGCAAACGGCACTTACTTACCGTCATCTGGGAGGAAGTTGATCAAATAGACAGTTATTCAAAAGTGCTCCATTTTTTTTTCAAATTAAACGTTTGTTTATCAGGCCAACCATGTTATCTGTTCAAGGAATGATGCTTTTATGATTACTTTGATACATTATCGAAAAAATAAAATAATTCTAAAATATTTATAAATGAAAACATGCCGCTTAAATTTTCTACTAGATTCTACTGAACTATATATTGATTTGAAATATGATATAAAGCTTGGCAAATATAGTAAAACACATTGCAAAGCATGCGCTTACTATGCCAATAAACTTTACTTTGATATTGCTGGAAAAATTAATTTTCCGACAATGACTCCGATTATTTTCTCCATTTTCACTTCAACCAAGCCTACCACATTCTGAATTGATCAACCATCTGCTGAACTGTGCCTTGTCATCTTTGTTTGTTTACTACCTGTGATCTTGGTATGCGTAATTATATTTTCGAAACAATTTTCAAGTGTCAATATCACAATCAAACCTCGAAACTACCTAAAAGGCATAGACCCAAAGGCCTGTTTCAAGTACACACAGGAAGTCTTGTCGGCCGCGGTGGCATCCGTCGAACGTGGTGAAATTCCTAACCGCCAGGCTGCGTGTCAATACAGTGTTTCGTATGGCATTATTTATAACCGAATTCATGGAATGGACACTTGGAAATACGGCGGATTCCTCGTTCTGAGGGACTACGAGGAATGTGATCAATGCGAGGTGATACAGATAGCAAGCGGATGGGGATTTCCTTTCACAAAGTCGGATATACAATTCGTCGGACAATGTTAAAGGATGACTAAAAAAAAAGACAATAAGTTTAAAAATTCCATTAATGGTTGCTTTACAGTACTTTTATTAAAACTTCAAAGTTACAGCATTAGATGGTTACATTTCTCCAGGTATTGTGTGTGTACAATCTAACTCCTATTGGCCGGCAATGGTATTATGGAAGAAATCTGTTTACAATAATCCTTCAAGTGACCATTAGAAGCAGCTTCGTCGAAGTCGCTGCTTTGAAATTTCCCAGTATTTTTCGATTGGTCGAAACTCGGAGCAATTCGGAGGATTTATTAGCTTGGGGACAACATCTTGTTCTTGATCTTGTCGGCAGCATACCACTTCAGAACCACCTTGGAGTAGTGGCAGCTGGCCAAATCGGGCCAAAAAATGACTTATGCTTGCGTATTGCAAGCAAATTGGAGCAGTTTTTAGAATGGACGACGGAATCCCATCCGGACCAGCAGTATATAAAATTTTCAGCTTTCTGAGGGTCGACAGGACGGCGTGTTCGTCAATAATAAATGCATGAAAATCAAAAGCATTACTTGGAGTGAATTGAGTCACGGAAGCTATTTGAACGGAAGTGGCAGGGATGTCATTGAAGGTACTTTTAAAATGCTTAGCAAATAGCTGACATTTAACCAGCTCAGAGCTAGCAAGTTTTTCGCCGAGATGGACTGATATAGGCAAACCAACTTCTTTGCGCTTGGAAATCACAAACGACCAAAATCCTTTGGGATTTCTACGAAAAGATGACTGCTTACGAATAACGTATCGACGATATAGGGAACGGTTGTAAACACGGTAGGCATTGCTAACACGGTTGAACTGTTGCTTACTAAACTATGACGAATCCAGCAGTCATGTCGCAATTTTTTCGCTCTGACACGTTTGAGGTGACGCAAATGGCTAGGCAGCAGGGTAAATGCACCCTTCTTTTTGGGGAAATGCTCCTTAAACTTTGGAAAAATGCTCCTTAGATGCGTTTGCCCGGTATAATTCAATCGGAGGTATTAACCTTCTGGTTAGCGCTTGCCGGTTGTTTTGACGGGTCTTAAGTTTCTTCAAGATTGTATAGCACAATCTTCAAGGTAGTTTTGACGGATTTACATTTCATTTTGACGAGTTCTAATTTCATTTTGAAGAGTCTTAATTTTGTTTTGACGGGTCTTAATTTCGTTTTGACGACTCTTAAATTCAGAAACTTAAAACCCGACAAAACTATACAATCTTGAAGAAACTTAAGACCCGTCAAAACACCCGGCAAGCGCTAACCAGAAGGTTAATACCTCCGATTGCATTATACCGGGCAAACGCATCTAAGGAGCATTTTTCCAAAGTTTAAGGAACATTTCTCCAAAAAAAAGGGTGCATTTACCCTTTGCCATTGGACCATAGGGGCTTTGGCTTCGGGCAACACAAAGGGACATGTTCAGCAATTATATCGCGAACAATATGGCTGAAATATATCACAGCGTCGTCAATGCAATCGAAATCATCGATAGGTTGCCAATAGACACGGGAAATTGCAGCACAAATATCGGCATGATATTATCGAATCTGGAAGGTTAACCACCACGTTCAAAGCTGGATGGTCAGCGTCGAAGGAGATAAGCGGCTCAATAGCTTCTGCAATTTTACATGCATTCCCATGTAACATTGCCAAAACAATCCTGCTTTATTAAGTTTTATTAAGGTTTTATGAAAGCCAATATTTACTCCAATAGATTTCATATTTTAGTCAGGTTTATGAGAACCTACACAGCTTGTTTACAACGATCTTAAAACCTTGTTTCTCGAATACCTTTTACTCCTATCAAAGGATTTATTTCGACTTTATGAACTCGTAAAATGCTGTATTGAAATGCCGTTTTACTACTCATTGATTTTATCTTATGATGGTCAGTTGAAAAAGCATTTTAAAACCATGTTGCCTCCAGTAAATGCATTAAACGGCAAATTGGCATTGAAGGAAGTCGCCATAAGACCAAATAGTTTTATAATAGTCATTGGAAAGATAAAATGGCTTTGTGGCAAAACTGTGGTATTATTCCAATCGCCACATTGAAATATAAGAAATAATTGAAATGTGGAAAAATAAATGCATCAAATTTTCAATGGTTTGCAAATAAACTGTAAATCAGAGACTACTTTCGGCATTCTTTTAATCATCTCATCCAATTCTAAGCAGTTTTCAGGAAATTCATGATTAATTTCTCGAATATATTTGTTTAAATTTGATTTATGTTGTTGTAAATGCGCATAATTTCCGAGTCGCTTTAATTTTTGGCTCTTACCGTGCCAACATTTACCATAAAAATAATTGCGCATATCATTTGGAGCATAATACGCTGTAGAAAACACAATTTGTTTTGGATATTTTGCTATCAAACCAAATTTCCCACAACACTAGACCTTTTTTTTTGACTGCTAAATGAATCAGAAGAGCAGAGAATCGAACAAAGCAGAACAACAAAAAATAACCTCGATTTCACAGTGAAGTTTGACAGCTGTGGCCATTTAGCCACATTCTGGTTTTAATGGCAGCCAATAGGTTTTATGAAGGTTCTCAAGTGCTCATAACATCTATCACTAGAATATTTTCAAAATCTTTATGTTCTTATAAAGGTTTTATTAACTTGTTTTCACAACCGTCTATAGAGTGGGCCATTTTGTACAAATGCCGGCTTTAAAGAAGCATAGAGGAGGTGTTGGTAGACAAAACAGTATTGAATGTAGTTTTATCAACAAAGCCGGAGGAGTGCTATACGGCTGGAATAAAACTAAAATTGTTACTTGGGTTGCTAACTGCGTCGTTTCCAATAACGAGACCCAAAAACCGTGAATTTCTATTCGGTACTCCGTCAAGCTATGGAAGGAAAGACCAACGCATAACCGGAGTTTGAAAGAACAGAGTGAGCGTTGACTTCTAGAAATCCGTTATCCGTTGCTATCCACTGCAAATACGGTTGATTGTAATCCCCAAACTGCAACACGAAAGTAATTTAAAGCCAGGTTGGAGATAATTGAACCAGAGCAATCCAGATGATCAAGTATGCAACTTATAATGTCAAGTCGATCAGGGGGTAGATAGATAACTCCAACGCTGATGATTCGACTAGGGGTCGAGATTTTAATCCTAATTTTTTTAAACTGCTCAAGAGTTATACTCGTCGATGTGGGATCGATAAAGCTGTTCCAATACTTGGAGACCGCAATCAAAACACCACCACCTCTGAACCTTTGAACTGTTCGTTGCATTGCGATCTGTGCGGTATACAGCAAACTTTGGGCCAAATCGCTACGCAAGCGTCAGAGATGAAGTTTCCAGGCAACGGCGACTCAAAGTTGGATAAGGCGCCAGGTGCACACGTGGGTTGATCGCTAGAAGCGACAGACGTTACCGGAAGGAAGTTGTTCGAATTACAATTATACTTGCCTGTGTGACGGCTTGGAAGACCCCCTCTTCATACTCAAACACAGGACCGGGATGACTGTTGGTCGCTGGCTGCAATGGCTCGACTGTGATGAGAGGATTCGAGGCTTCCATGAGGCTTGCAGGCATACATCCCGGAGGTACGACGAGCATCGAAGGATCGGTTTGTCTATCGTCTAGTTGGCTGGAAACATTTGGAGTATCAGGAATGAAAAAGGCAGGAATATGTTCATCGGAGTAGTACTTGCCCGAAGTGGTAGTGTGGAAGATCCCACCTCCAATCCCAAACACAGGGCCGTGGCGTCTGTTGAGTGCTGGCCGGAAAGGCTCGACTGTGTTCGGTGGGTAAGGGGCTTCCAAAACGCGAAATGTGTTGCGTCCCGGGATAACATAGTTTAGTTGGCGGTGGTTTTGACGGAACCCGAAAATCCTGGGATCCTCGAATTCACGGAAAACCAAGCTCTTATACCATGTTGAAGGATGAAGAGCTTTATCCTTAAGTGACGGGTCGAGTCCGATTTTGAAGGACACGAAGGAAAACGTGTTGGTTTCCTTTCCTTTAGCAATAAGTTTCACCACGGGCGGGTTATCTTCGATCTCAATTAACTAGAGCCTAGACGTCGGGTCGGATTCTCGACAGATACAACGAAAACTTTTTGGCCAGATCTTGAGTGCATATGGGAATGACGACATCATTCTTCTGTGGCTTTTTGCTACCCATGCGGTAATCAGAGGCTGATTTTTCTGTTGCGAAAACGCGACGAGGACGTTTTATAGTTCCTACATGCTCAAGTGTAGGCCAATGTGTAGTCTCAGCAGGAGTCCATGGAGTGACAGGCTTAGAGTTTAGTTGCTTTATTTTACTCCTCAGCATGGTTATTGCCGTCGTAAGTGAACTAAGAGGTGAATTCTAGGGTTTTTTTTTTTTCATTAGGGCGAATCTACAATTGAGAGATTCTCTTCAGGCTCGCTCTCTTTCATTCATTACATCGCCATTATAAAACTTTCGAGGGATTCTTTAGTACAGATCGAAACACAACAGTGCTGGCTAGCATACTCTACAAATAGTAGAATGAAAAACGTAAAGGTGATTGGAATATGAATGAAAGAGAGCGAGCCCAGAGAGAGCCTCTCAATTGTAGATTCGCCCTAATGAAAAAAAAACCCTAGAATTATCATCAGCTTTGTTCGAGACGTACGGAAGTGCGAATTCTGAAACAGCTCCGCGCACCCATTAAAAATCCAAAATAGATGTTTTCGATGGGATGAGAAGTACGATAGCAGCGATCTACGTGTAACACCTGAACAGGTATTCTTGTGAAATTTGTTGTTTGCCATTGTAATGCACCTAAGCGTATACAGCGCGTATACGTATGCAGCGTATACGTATGTTTGAAGGACAAAGTGATGGTCAACTTCTCTGAGGATCAATACGTTGTCCTGCAACAGAATGGAGCGCCATGTCACACGTCAAATCGGAACCAACGGTGGTTGATGCTAAACATGCCCTCCTAGCTGTCCGAACCTTAAAACGTTGGATTATTCGATTTGAGCGTATGTTGAAGCACAAGACTGGAAAACATCTCAGCCTGTGGTGACTCGGAAGTCTTTCATAACATGAACATGGCAGTCAGTAGATGTCAGAGGACTATGTTCGACTACGTGTTCTAGCTTACCGCGTCGTCTTGAGGATGTCATTGATAAAAAGGGAGCACACATCGAGTAAATTTGTTTGAAAGGACCTAACAAAGATAACTGAGCTCGAAAATATTGATATTATTGCTTAAAATAGTTCAAAATGGCATTTGAAAGAATTACCATAAATTTGAGCGTTTTTCTCTGCCACACCCTGTATTTATATAAATATTTTAATTATTAGAGTGGATTTGCGGAATATTCTAATCATATTTCACTTCATTTTTGACTTCCTTTTCATTCCACTTAGTATAACTAAGAGGAAGAAAAAAATGAAGTGAAAAGTGAGTCGAAAAAACGGTGTAAGTTTCAATACATTTGTTCAGGACATGTTCCACAATTATCCTAATGTCATGCCGTGTGTACGACTCCTTCGATTTTTTGTCACTGCCAGCGGCGGTGGTGTAGTGGTAAGCGTGACCGCTACTTGGCACCCCAGTGGGTCTGGGTTCAATCCCAGTCGACGTCGGTGGTTTTTCTGAGGCGAAAAAATCTGGTCACGTCTTCCTTCGAACGGGAAGTAAAGCCGTTGGTCCCGGCTCACATTCCTGAGTCGTTAGGTAGGGTCCGGGTGGGGGGGTCGTTTTCCGGGCGGCGGGGGTTGTCACCATGGGGGGAAAAAGGGCCAAAAAAAAAAAAAAACGTATTCTAGAAGCATTTCCGTACTTGTAGAATGAAAGTTTTCTCATCTCGTGCCATTCTCTACTTATCTACTTATTTAAGGATTGGAACAATCTAATTCAGATCACTGGCATCACTGGATGATAGTGGCCTTATCTCTTTCTCTTAAATGCTGGCGCTTCGCATCCAAGCAAGCCTGGACCGTGTATTAGCATTCTTATTAAGACAGTGTAGGGTGAAGGGACTCTCAGCATGGTGTCAGCAAAGGGATGGTGTGAAAATCTTATGTTTCGCTTGCCTTGGAATCAATATTCGCTACGCTCAAAGCATTTATACTGGAGAATGGAACTTCACTCGCGTTGTTTCCAAGCATAAATTGGAAGGTTGTGTGAAAAACAGCACTTTTGTGTGTCTCATATCAGTCCTTCATTCAAGTAAACATAAATATTGAGATTTGCTTCTGGATACTACACGCATAGCATTTTAATCAAATTCTCAAGCTGGTCTTAATTACGATAACTTCATGCTAATCTGTTGTCGGGTTGATCCTACTGAATATCATCGTTACAGTTAAAGTCTGAAAACCCTAACATACACTCTCATTCTTCAAATTATACATAGGGTCGTCGTTCCTCCGGATTGCTTCTGTAAGCGCAAGATAGGTAGGTAAAGTATGCCATGACGTGTGTTTCGTGTGTTTCGTTTCCATGGTCCGATTTATCTTCTGTGCATTTTGGTTAAGTTAAACTTTCAAATGCGTTGTTAATGCGTTTTCAATTCATGACGTAGCCGTTGTTATGAGCTGCCTTCGTGAATTCAAATTCACGGGCCTATGGGGGGAAACAAAGGCTAGCGTAGTTTGAATGTTTTGTACTATTTACGATATGATAGTCTAGTTATCTGAAATTTATCGCCAGGTTTGAAGATTCAACTTTAATGTGTTTTTTGCATCCATCAAGCGATGTTTATGCGTAGAGATGAGCGCTTGTGCCCGTGAGGTGCGAGTTGCGTGCATTGGGCCCATGTTCGTGGGTGTTTAGAATGCCTTTTAGTTTAATTTATGTTGATGCTGGGATGTGTATAGCGGGTAGAATTAGCATTTTGAAAATGCAAAACTAATGCGTAAATTTACGATTATGAATCTTTTCATTGTGTTACGCCTTTTAAATATACATCGGTAGGAAGAATGGCTCGATTTTTCCAGGCTACTTTGTTCCGGCCGCTGCAGAATTCGGTATCGTTCGTGTTGCCAAGAGTGCAGAAACAGCATAATTGCATGGCTTGCTATGTCATGCGAACGGAAGCAGTGACACCTGAACCAGGCGCATTTTTTTTACTGAAGATGCTACAAAAGGTCGTAAAAACATTAGTCTTATTTTCATAAATTTGCCTCAGAGCACTCCTTAACGAGCTCGGTTTTCACAAGTTTGATCAAGATTACACTGCGGATAAATGTAACCGATACGAGCGGATGTGTACAGAGAAGGGCTTGGCATTTGTGCGGGGTTAGTTGCACAAAGAAGAAAAAATATGAGTGGCAAAAGAACTTGTTCCACTAGAGAAGATGGGTAGTCGGTTACGAATGTGAATTACGAATGTAAATTAGCGATGGAGAGAAAGCATCTTTGAGAGCATGCGATTGGCTCATCAATTTACAAATAGTTGACAGCAGAGTGTGTGGATACCCTTCGATGTGCCTTTCTCACGTTTGAAGAAGGTATTTTTCCTCAGGGCTTTTAACTTAGTGTTCTTGATGCACTTTAAATGTTATTAATTGAGAGATTTCTATTCCATTCCAATTCCATTTCATGAATTTGTATATTTTGTGCCCAATAAATTATAAAAAAAAAACTGCAACCACCTAGACTTCCGAAGACCTGAATGAAACAAAAGGGCTGCATCAATATTTGAACCGACCTCAATTCCCATGGTCTACTAGCGTAAAACAAAAGAAAAAGTTGTGGCCGTCGTGGTTGGCTATGATTTTTGCTATCAAATTTTCCAACATCATTTTCATTTCTGATTTGATTGCCTTTATTGCGCCATTTGTAGTAATTGGATCCGCTCGTCGATAGTAATATTCGTATGTCAATTCATTTCTTCGAATCTTTCGGTTTGCTTCTTCCTGCTGTCTTCATGCTTCTAGCAGCAAGGGCTGTCTATTTTACGTTAAATCAAATTCATGTTTAGGATTATACCATATTGTCAATGTCTTATTCTTGTTTTCTTACGATGTTATGGAGGCGTTCCGCCTGCTCTCAGCGTGGATTGATGGCCTTTCCTAGTTTTTAATTTCATAGTCATTCAGTGCATGATTTTGAAATTGTTTAACTAGCATTTTGGCCGTTTATAATATATTTTAATTGAAAATATTTTTTCATACTTACCATAAGAGCTTTCAATTTTAGAGAATGATCTATGCTTGAAATGTTTAAATCGATGATTTTAAACCTCCTATAAGATGCCGTAAACGACTAAAAGGTGATTGATTGATATTATGGCGATCGTAAAATGTTTGAGAAATGGCGAAAATCTTCGATCATAAAATTCCTTTTTCTCATTCAACCGTAGGGCGTATTGCATCATATAAATTGGAACCGATCACATACAGCCACCTACAGGAAATGAATTATCATTTTTAACTCGTTCAAATAACTTCAAGGTGAGGACACAAATTACCGGCCATTTGTCTCGAGTTCCGTTCGTTTCTCATTTTACAAAATTCACACATCAATTAGCAAAGCATCATTTCCCGGCCGCACACTCTTAACCGAACCTTATCTTGCGAATTCTATCAATTCAAATTTAAATTCATTTCTTCGCCGCCACTTGCACTTCCACTGAGAACAGCTGACCGTTTCTCACGCCTTCGGGCCACAAAGCAATTCCGTGTATGCATTTCTGCAACGCGATCGTAAGAGATCAGTAAATGCCGAGCTGCTTCTTCTCATCAAGCGTTAAGTAGAGCCATCCCAAAGCGTGCATAAATTTTCTCGGAATATATTGATAGAATCTTAAGTAGCGCCATCAGAGAGCACTGTTTAAAGTTAAATTAAAACGAATAAATTTGCTGATTACTGCGCTTCATTGGCCCTTACAAATGTACCGCACCCAAGCAGGCGTAGAACTCATTCTGATAAATTATATATTCACAGTCTACTTAGATTGTCACTGGATTCCGCATGCTCATTTTTCTTCATAACATACGGGCTCTTATGCAATCAAACGACGGTGGAGAAGAATACAACGAGTAGCATTTCCCACAATCCGTGTGAAAACACAAGTCCCAATTTAGAGCAATCAAAATAATTGAATTTATCTTCAACCGCTGATCTTTACTTTATTCGCCTTAAAGCACTCGGACATTTGCATGTGCAAGGACCATACTGCACCCGAAGTTGCATGAACCAAAATCCTGTGCACACAAAGATTGTTGCATTATCTGCGAACAGTAACAGAAACAATATCTTTAATTAGTTTCTTGTTCTCTTTGCGATCGGGCTGCTTCATTCATAATCCCATAGGTATGTGAACGGCAGCAACACGGAACAGTGCCACATTCAACCTCAGTAGGCCTCGCCAGTAAATGCAATCAAAATCAATATTTCACATGAATCGCACCTTGGTTTTGTTTGCCATCAGCGCTCTACTGAGACAATGGCATTCAGTGGATATCCTTCTGGAGAGAGTCCAGCCCAACCGCAGTAGACCAGGTGGTGCACTGATGCACGGGTGTTCCTATCGCGGTCGTGAAAATCGAAAAATTTATCGACAACCAGTACGGGAATTTAATTGCCATTTACGACAAGGACCCGTTCATATACAAAAAAAAAAAAACCTACAGCACGCGATGGTAGTTGCTTCGAGTTGACCATTGACTGGGAGGGGTTTCATTCATAAAAAAAAAACGAAATCTTGGATGCTTGATCTTCTTTTACATCGAAATGGAACAACTAGTTTCAAGACTGACAGTGTCATGAAATTGTATTTTATTTATAGAGAACTTTTTAAGGCATTCGAGAGCAATTTTTTTTTCTCAATTCGGGATTGGAAAACTAATTGAAGAAACAAACTGTGCCCAACGATTAATCAGTTCTAAGGATTTTCGGGTCATTTTTTTTTTTGATAGTCGAATTTAAAGAACAAAATATGCATTAACCCACCATCCATGCGATCTTACGTTACTTAAATTCTGGTGCGTGTGAGCTTTTTAGTGGAAAACTTGTAACTAGAAAATGAGAAGAAAGATAAGTAATTTCCATTTAATTCCAACTACCTTTATTGCTTATCTTGACAGATACGCGTTTTTGGAATATAAAGACTGTAGTCGGAAAAAATGAGACACACAAAAATGATCACCAAAAATTCATTTTAAATCGGATACTTCTCAAATTTTCAGGGATTAAATAACTATATATTAGCTATGTTTTGGCACAATTTATTTATTGAATTTTCTCCCCCAAGCTACATGCTCGTACATTTCTCTTAACACTGCTCATGAGATCTTGGGCGAGGCTTTGTCCATCTTCCTTACACAATTTCTCCCAGTTTTTCTTCAAAGCTTCATCGGTTTTGATTGTTTTTCCGCTTTTCTTCAACTTCTTCTTCATTATCGCCCAACACTTTTCGGTGTATTTGGCGGGTTCGCCTACTTCGGGACCACATTAACGCCCTACGCTTCGTACCAATCCATTACAGGCTTGGCGTAATGGCACGAAGCGAGATCCGGCCAGAACAGCGTGGGACCACGGTGAGAGCGGAGGAAGGGCAGCAAGCGCATTCCTCTCGATAAATCTGCCCGTTTATGGTGCCGGTTGTAACGAACGGCTTGCTGTACCGTCCGCACTCGCATATCGCCTGTCACAACAGGTACTTCTTCGCGAATTTGTCCATCTTTTTCTTCCGGAACTCTTCCGGAACCTCCATCCGGGACGTACCGACAAAAAACTCGAGGCCGGGGATTTGTTTGGTGTCCACCTTGATAAATGTCTCGTCGTCCATGACTAGACAGCCTGGCTTGGCCGCGCACGTAATTTGGCCACCGTGTTTTGCCTGTCAGTCCGGTTTGGCGCCTTCCTGACCTTAAAAACACGTAGCCCAGCCCGCTTCATGGTCTGCTGGACGAACCACTTCGATTAATTGACCTTTTTGGCCACGTCTCGGGTGGAAAGGTTCGGGTTATTCTTAAAGTACTGCCTTATCTTCCGCGCCTTATCTGGGTATTCCGTTTTCGGTTTTCGGCCGCTTCCAGCGCGCCGCTCGATGGTCTTTGTCTCCTGGAACATCTTCACAACGCGGTACACGGTGGAATGGTGGATTCCAAGCCTTTTGCCGATCCATCTGTGCGACTGACCAGGATTTTCGATCATCGCGCCCAAGATTTGCTGTCGTAGCTCTTCTTGTTTCGAATGCACCTTGAAAACTACTTGACAAATCGCGATAAGACATTTTGCACATATAAAAATAACACTCTAAACTAGAATTACCTAAAATTTTATTAATTTTTCCAACGGATAAATTACAAACAAAGTCGATTTTTTCGATAAATGCAAGTTACACAATTTTGTATACCAAATTTTGACGCAAAGCCCTCGAACAGCCCCTCCCCCGCGCCCCTCATGCAAACTATCACCATCTTTACTGGGGATAAGTTTACCCCAGCATAATGACGGTGCCAGTGCGTGCAACAGTACCAAGAGCCACTACGCATCGTCCGCCACGAATTCCGACTCGTCTTCCCAATTTAGTTGTAAAAGATTAATTACTAATGGACTAATGGAGCTTTGGAAATATTTCAAGTAAGAAACACTTTATGAGGCTGTTGCAAGGTTATTACTTTTTGGTACTTTTGTTTTTTTCAACCACTATAGCAAAGGAAATTATTAAACAAATTAATTGATGAAAATAGTACTTAACTCGAACCAATAATTTTTCTATTTTAGAAAGTAGTGAGTTGTGCCCACACCGTCTTTCTCCTCAATATGGCGTTACTATCAGCCATTTTCCTCAAACCTTTTCCTTTTCTTTCCAGTTTTGCGGAAAACGGAACTAGTATTTTCGCTATTTTTTGCAATTTTACTGTCAAATCACTATTTTACTCCACAGCATAACACTTTTAACGAGCCATAACACTAAAACTGTTTTGAACAATTGGAGATCCACTTTCCTTCTTTCTGCTGTTTGGCAAGGCAACGTACACTTTTCTCGCTCTTAGTTCCCACATGTGCACTAAAATTTGCTTTTTACTTACCTTCGCCACATTCTAACATTTCTAATCAAATCGTTCTGCCTATAAAACAATATTGATAGGTTACATTTAAAATGTATTTTTGTGTCTTCAAGTAACTAGTGAAAAAAATGACAGGAGAAAAAAACACGTCTGCTCAGACTCAAAGCATACGTTTCGGTACACGTATTGCTTCAAATTGGAATCTGGGCATTTCCTTTGGAGTATACAGGATCTACCTGAATGTTGTTTATTGCGTCCCGATAACCTTAATATATCTAGTCGAATTCTTCTATGATTTGAAGTATCGCATGATGGGTTTAAATTATATACTGAAAATTAAGTTTAATTTATATTATGAAATCTAAAGTAGGACTCACGAATCTAATCGTTGTTTTTGCAACGAAACTGATTTTAACAGTTTATCAAGTTAGCTTCGTATTAGGTCTAGTATCAATTCCAGTCGACGCCGTTGGGATTTTCTGAGACGAAAAATCTCTGATCACGTTTTTCTTCTAAAAAGTAGTAAAGCCGTTGGTCCCTTCTTCTTCTTCTTCTTCTTTAGCATTTCAAGCTTATTTCTTTCACAATTAGCTTATTGCTTGTTCTCAACTTAGTGTTCTAAATGCACTTCCACAGTTATTAATTAAGAGATTTCGATGTAAAGTACCATTTTTGCATTAGTATGATTGTGTGGGCCATTGGTCCCAGCCCATGTGTTGATGGGTTCGATATGTACACTGAAAATTTGTTTTCGTAAATTAGCTTTCACTCGCTTCGTAATCGTGGATTTTGTACGTAGAACAAATGTCTCGTATATTGTATGAAACATTCATATTGCTTTTTATCTAGTGAAATGCTATTATTACACCTTTTTGTATAATGCACGAAATGGATTTCGTGAAGACCAGCCAATCGCTGCTTGGCTGATGTTGCTGCTGGGATGGGCGGGAATAATTTATGTATCCCAAAATACAAATTGAAGCGCTGTCGAGAGTTATAATTTCATACTCATTATTCAATCATCATCGGTCGCCATGGCATAGTGAGATCAACCGAGGATGCAGTATCAGCTTTTTCCAAAAATACAGGATCGAATCCCATGTCAGAAACATTAAAAAAAGACGCTGGACAACTCCACGTGGTTGCGTTTTTTTTGTCAATTACATTTCGAGTCGATAAAGTAGATCTCTCAGTCATTTAGGCAACCATCAGAGAGACGTTTCTTTTAAATTGGTAACAAAATATCCGTAGCTCTTTGTATTGTTTTCGTACAATGCACGAATGTTGTTTCTGTGTCAACAAATGCTTCGTGCTTTTGGCAGTTGCGCGTGTGCCATTAATTACAAATCTTCATAAAAAGAACAAATAGACATGGAGTTTTCATAAGGGCCAATGTCACAAACGTGAACAATGGCTTCTTCCGCAAATTTCTCGAGAATGCTAACAAAATCATAATGAATTACCACGATGATTGTACAGAAGAGGAGTTTCTCTTTACAATACAAGTGGAAGTCTATTTGAGCGAGTTTGCAATTTCAAGAAATTTGCGGAAGAAGCCATTGTTTACGTTTGCGACATTGGCCCTATTGCAAACTCCATGTCGAAATCAGTTTCGTTGCTGAAAACAACGAACAGATTCGTTAGTTCTACCTTCGACTTCGTAACATAAACTAAAATTAACTTTCAGTGTAGGGTCCAGATGGTTGTCACCACGTGAGGAAATAGGCCAACGGAAAATAAACGAATAAAGAACAAAATAGCTTCGTATTCGTAGACGAAATACGCGTATCTGTCAAGATAAGCAATAAAGGTAGTTGGAATTAAATGGAAATTACTAATCTAAACTAAAAAGCTCGCACTCACCAGGATTCTCTCAAAAAGATTTTTCTCCAGGAATCAGCTTGGTGGCAAATAACCTGGAAGTCGCAAACCTATTTCAAAAAAACAAAACACCAAGGTGCTAAATAAGCTCAAACCTTCAACAAACAAGGCATTTTCCCACACCGTTTAAGCTTGACACAATTACCTTTATCTGTAACGCATAATCTTGGTCTGTTGCTTTCGTCGAACCAGCTTGCACAAAAATCACCCGCCACCGTCTTCCTTTATAATACCAACGAAAATATTTGCATGCAAAGCAAGAATATTTTGCCGGACTTGCGATCCGGTCGTTGTGCAATGTTTGTTGAGTGCCTTTAATTAGTTTCCTGTTTCCTTGAACTGTGAGCATTCAGCTGTAGCTCTTTCCTCTGTAGCTGTGTTCTTGAGTGGACATTATCGGCTTCTTCATCTTTCGGGGAGCAGGCAGCAATTGCCACCAGTCAGCAGCCAAAGAGACTCGTGGTCGCCCGAGGGTTCCTGCCGTTTCGCTGATTGTAACTAAAGCCCCAAAAGAGAATATCCGATAATGCTTGCACCGAGACCGACCAGAAACGCAGACAGAAAACCCCTTCCAGGTGTCCTGTGAAAGATACGGAACGAGTCAGGTAATGATCGTAAAGAAGCAAGCGAAACGCACCGTGCTGCCGTTCGACGGAACACGCGAAGCTGGTTTGGTTTGGAGCTATAAGTGACAATTGCGCTGTTATTGGATCTTGACGATCATTAATTGACCATTAATACCTCTCACATTAAGCGTAGTACAGACTGTCCAACGCAGGAGGAGAAGCATCAGCAGGGTCTATGAATGAGTGATTCTAATGGCCGCACGGAATGACCTTTTCCACGTAAAACGATTTCATTTAGATGAGATTGAAAAGTGCAATTAACACTTTTGTTCTAAATAATCAAAACACAACTAGCAGCTGCATCACGACACTCGGCGGCTCTACGGCGGATGACTGCTGTGTGAATTGCCATCAATTGAAATCAGCATGCAACCATGCATAAAGTATCTAATCTAAGCACTTAGCACTCAATTTCTTTTTTACGCGATTATAATAGTCCCACCACCGCTGGCTGCATCATAATTAGTTCAACTTGATTTGCCGTCAATTAATTTGAAAACTGAGAAGAACGCGTAAATTCAGAATTTAGTGTACTGAGTTGCGTGATAGTATTAAGTACTTCTATTCAAAGTAAAATTATATTCAAATTCAAATGAAAACAAAGTCTCATTCAATTAGGTAATACGAACAAGTAATGTTTGATGTTTACCGCAATTGAAGATACCTAAACGGATATGATCATTAATATTCATATCTGCATGAAAGCGCTTGGTAGTAATTAATGAATGACAAAGCAAGCAAGCATTTTATTAATGATGGATTTTAGTTCTTCGTAAATATTTCATGGCTTGTCGTAAATAACTGAATGCTTACTTCTGATCTCAGCTAAGGGCTTTTTGAGCAGAATCACAAAATTGTAATCTCATGATTTACAATTCACGGTTTTTTCAAAGACATTATGGTGTACCGTGCGACGAATTGTATTTATTATTAGAAAAAATGGTATCATCTTTCCCTATATTTGCGCAGTGATATAGGGTACGGGACGGATTTTAAGCAGTTTAGTCAGCCCCTGAGACATTTGATGAAGCTGTATGTAATCTATAATTAGAACTGCCAATATTCGGACATTAATCCCTCTGCTTACGTCTGGTCTATCGGAACATACCTTCAGCAACGAGCATTAGGCTGAGAAAATTTCATAGCCATGGAATAAAGTTCCCAATTGCAGGGACTTCTTAAACGCATGCGGATTGCTTTCCCATTAAAAAAATGTTTTGTTCAGCTCCTCAACATCACATTCTGGCAACAAGCCTAGTTGTGGGAGAGAGCTGATGAAGACATGCTCTCCGGTACACGCGATGCAAATGCAAAATACACAAAGGCAACATTTGAGCGAACTTCTTCAGCAGGTCAGAAACTGATGGTTTCTAGATGATGTATTTTAAATCTTCAAAATGACAGTAATAAATTGGTAATCAATCATGATTCATACATCGAATCATAGGTAGATAAAGCTTATGATCGTATCATTAAAAATGAAATAATTTGGAAAATGTAGGAGTTATAGACCTATTTCCTAACAACTGATTAAAATAGTGACCCCTGATTAAGCCGTTCCCTACCCTAATATAATAAGGAGTGCATCGAAAATAAGCTATCCACAAACTTTCTTTCAAATTATGTTGAAAACCGATATTTTATTCATACAAAAAATTGATCCTTTATTGTACGAGGTTAAACTTGAACATAATGAAGACCGGATGAAATTTAAGTTATTCCTTCACGAATTTTCGAACTTTGGATCGAATGCTCTTCATCAAGTTCCGGACAAGTGTTGCATCGCATTTTTTGGACGCTTGAGCCCAAATTTTTTTGAACTCCTGCATGTTCCCAGCTGCCTTACCAGTCTTCTTGAAGACCCTCTTCACGATTGCCCAGTAACGTTCGATGGGTCGAAGCTGAGGGCAATTTGGTGGATTGATATTTTTCTCAACGAAATCTATACCCTTTTCCGCAAGCCAATTGAGTGTGGTTTTGGCATAGTGAGCCGACGCTAAATCCGGCCAAAACAGTGGAGGTGTACTATGCTTCTTATATAAAGGCAACAATCTCTTCTGGAGACACTCAGATCGATAGATTTCCGCATTTATAGTTCTGGTAGTGTAAAAAATGGTTGACTTCAAACCACAGGAACATATTGCTTGCCATACCAGTACCTTTCGACCGAATTTCTCCACTTGAATCGACCTGTCCGCATCGCTCACATCCTCCCCAACGACGGCAGTAAAGTATTGTGGACCTGGAAGGGTTTTTGAGTCCTCCTTTACATAGGTCTCATCGTCCATCAAAACGCATGCATCCGGACGCTGCAAAAGACGCGAATACAATTTCCGGGCCCTTGTTGCTGCTCGCTTCTTCTGTTCTGCACTTTGTTTCGAGATTTTCTGCTTCTTGTAGGTCTTCAGGTGGTTTCGCCTCTTGATACGCTGGATCATTCCGACACTCGTTCCTGCTTTTTTGGCCAAATCACGTATTGACATTGATTTGTTCTTCATGATTAGATATACCACTTTCTGCTCCAGTTTCGGGTTGGAAGAACCGGGTTTTCTGCCTCTTCCTGGTAGCTCATCCAAAGAATAGTGTTCCCCAAACTTATTAATGATGGTTTTAACACTCGCATGATGAATTCCAAACCGCTTCGCCAATTTTCGCATAGTTATACCCTTCTCACTTAGCCATGTGTCCAGAACCTTAATTTTCACTTCCTTTTCAATACGCGACATTTTGAAAACGCAGAATTTGAACCGCACAAACAAGTAAACAAAAGAAAGTTGACAGTCAAACGCACAGCATGCAGTGTTCAGAGCATAAAAAACCATCACAAATACAAGCGTACAACGCAAATGTATGTGAATAGCTTATATTCGATATACTCCTTAATAAGAAAGAGGGTAGCTAGGCAGACAGGATTGTCAAGACATGGGTAAAAAAAGGGGGACAGGTTTCGAATTTTGGTGCGGGTTGTGGGGGGGGGGGGGGGGGGAGGGGGGGGGGTGGGGGGGGGGGGGGGGGGGGGGGGGGGGGCGCGGGGGGGAAAATTTGGCGCAGCGGCGGGCGCTGTTTTTTTTTTTATATATAAAAATATAAAAATTTGTTGGGCGTGTTTGTGTATAGTGGAGTGTACAATCCTTTTTCTTTCATAAAAAAAAAAAAAAATAACAAACAACAAATTATATCACATTCAATTTATTTGAAAATCAATAAAAAAAACTTTTCGCATTTTAATACATAATTCACTTACACTTTTCTTGAGCATGCTTATCGAGATCAGCCTTCATGCTAGAGGTCAAAATACGCAATAAATTGTCCAAATATTCATCACTTATCTTATTTCTTGATTTTGACTTTACTTGCTTCATCACGGAAAACAGTTGTTCACAAATGTATGTGGATCCAAACAAAGAAGCTACGAAAAGAGCATGATTTCGCAGCTCTGGGAAGCGCTCTTCCGGAACAAATTTGGCATAGAACTCCAACAAATCATGTCGATCAAATTTTTCTCGCAGTTCCGTGTCGCACTGTAACTCAATTAGTTCCATTTGGATATTATCTGGGGCTTGTTCAGCATCAACACTGAATGGAGCAGAAACAAGTTTTAGAATTTTGTCATGCGCTTTGAAATCTCCGAATCTACGAGAAAAATCATTTTTCATTGTTTGGAGTGCGTCAACGTAATTTTTAGTCAACGTCACATTGCATTTTCCGAGAGTAGGGAAATGGGCAAAATTTAGAATTTTCATCTGTTTCTCCCACAACACGAGTTTGTTTTCAAATGTACTGATTTGATTAAACATGCTGTGCACCAATTTGCCTTTACCCCTAAATTCAAATCGTTCAGGTGCGTTGTAATGTCAGTCAGGAAAGCCAGATCTGTCACCCACTCCGCATTATCGAAAAACTTCACTGATTTACCTTTGCTCTCCATGAATTCGACGATTTCTTTCCGAAGATCAAATACGCGTCGCAGAACCTTTCCCCTGCTCAGCCAACGTACCTCAGTATAATATGGTACGTCACCATATTCTGCATCCGTGTCTACTAGAAGAGCCTGAAATTTTTTTTTTTTTTTTTTGTCTTGATTATCGAGATTTTCAGCCTTGGGCTGGTTCATCTCCCGTCGTTGTTACTCAAATTCCCTTTTTGGGTATTTTCGTAACTTGTTCGGAGGTAAGATTCGAACTCGTGACTTTGGCGTGAGAGGTATGGATGTTAACCACTACGCCGAGGTCGCCCCCAGCCTGAAATTCTCGATGGTTCAATGCGTGCGATCGGATGAAATTAACTATTTTGATGACATCTTTCATGAAATCTTTGAATCCCACGCTTTTGGCGCAGAGGTTCTCCTGGTGCACGATGCAATGGTACTGGGAGAATTGCTCTGACACTTCTGGTAATTTTCGAAGATGGGCAATTGCACCTTCATGTTTTCCTATGAATAAAATTTTTTTTTTCAGTAATAAAATGATTAAGCACAGAGAACAGACAAACAAGCTCAAACATAATTCATAAATAAATAAATAAATTTAAACATACATAAATGTATGAAGAAAAAAACCTAAAATTTAACACCATCCTTGGTACTAAATTTTCCAAGGCCGTAAATCTGATAAAGCTGAATATTTTGCATCAATTTGTATGAAACCCTTTAAGTAAGAAGTAAATAAACTTACGGCCTGATGCCAGCGCCAAATACATCAAATGTCCATAATAAATGTGATAATGCCAGTACTGTCAAAAGGCGACGTTCAAAATAGCACAACATCTTAGGCAAGATTTTAAGGAGCTTGCACGTCTTTACACTGCGGTATAAGCTTGAATAATTTAAATAAGATGGAAAACAAAATACATACCACAAATAGCGGGAGCTCCATCGGTAACAACTCCGGACATTTTCTTCAGCGGTAGATCAAACTTTTCTAGAACAGCGCACAGAGCATTAAAGATATCAATGCCCTTCGTCGTTCTTTTCATGGGGAAAAGGCTTGCCAATTCCTCAGTCACCTCAAATTTCTTAGATATTTTTTTTTTTTTTTTAATCTTTATTTTACGTCGGCCTATTTCCTCACATGGTGACAATCACCGACGCCAGGAAGACGACTCCACCACCTGGACCCTACCTAACGACTCATGAATATGAACCGGGACCAACGGCTTTACTTCCCTTCCGAAGGAAGACGTGACCAGTTTTTTCGCCTCAGAAAAACCACCGACGTCGACTGGGATTGAACCCAGACCCACTGGGGTGCCAAGTAGCAGTCACGCTTACCACTACACCACCGACGCCGGCTATTTCTTAGATATGCCGCGGATAAAAACTGCCAATTGAGCTGTGTCAGATATATCCGTGCTCTCATCCAGCGCCACTGAATAAAATTCAAAGCTGGCAACTTTTCCTTCAAACTCAACACAAGATTTTCAGCAATGTCTTCAACCCGCCTGGTGATGGTCGCCCACGACAAACTCACTTGCGCAAAGATGCGACTTTTTCGGGACAAATCATTTGAACCACAGCTTCCATACATTCCTTAACAAACTCGCCATCAGAAAATGGCTTCGAATGGGAAGCGAGTTTTTCTGCGATAATGAAACTTGCCTTTGTGCACAACTCGTTTTCTTGCTTTCTTCTCACAAAAAAGTTTTGCTGGCTACTTAAATTTCCCCTGAACTCAGCACATTTTTCAGCCCGCGCCACACTGACATATTTATCCATTTTTGACGCATGTTTCGACTCGTAGTGACGCTTCACATTAAATTCCTTCATAACTACAACAGCTTCGTTGCAAATCATACACACCGGTTTTTGATTAATGCACGTAAAGAAAAACATTTCAGACCACTTCTCCTGGAACGCGTCCTTCATCAGCCACTTTCCGTTTTTTGCTAGTGCTGGCTTCCATTTTCACTGAATAATTGCTCGAAACTTCTCAGAACTACGCACGCGACTACAGAACGGAACCAATTGACAACAGACACTGAATGGTGAAAGTGAATGAACCTGTGGTTGCGGGAGCGAAAATATGACTGCATTCTCTCTTTCTTTCTATCCCGCCTTTTTGAGCATTCATCATCTGTGTAACAAGCACGGTAAAAATTGTTCACATAAAACTATGAGAATCACAATTAATGCACAGTAAGAAATGCAACTCAAATCGAACAGCAAATAGCTACATATTCAATGAAGTTCTCATATTTCTAAAATGCAATCGGGGGCCATTTTGCCCCCCCGGGGGGGGCGGGGGAGGGAGACCCCGGATTAGAGCATACTCGGTGCTGTCGGATTATTAAATCGCCAAGAAATTCATTGCCAGCCAAAACACCGTCAGAAGGATTTCGATCTTTTCAGCAGAATATAGTGACCAAAAGACGTGCCCGGGAGTTCTGATGTTCTTACGAAGTACGAAGGATGCATCCTCATGGACGACGAAACTTACTTGAAGATGGATTATGGGCAGCTCCCGGACAAAAGTTCTATAAAGCCACTGGTTGAGGTATTGTCCGTAGCAAGTTCAAATTCGTTTTTGACGATAAATTGGCAAGAAAGCATATGATTTGGCAAGGTATTTGCAGCTGCGGAAAAACCCAGGATTTCGGTATAACAAGACTATGGATTCAAAATGTACAAGCAGAAGTGCCTCTGGAAACGTATTCATCAGTACATTAAAGCTCAAAATTTACCTGTAATGTTTCGGGGTGATTCGGCAAGCTGCCACTATAACGGAGAACGGAGTGGTATCGACCCAAGGGGGCGGATTTCATCCAAAACGACATCATTCCACCCAACTGCCCTCAATTCCGCCCAATTGAGAAAAATGGAGTTGTCAAACAGAAGTTGAAGAAGAGTGGAAAGTGGAGAGATTCGGGATGCAACAGAGATGAAGAGATGGCGGAACAAAATGGACGCTCAGATTAACCAACAGAGTGTCCAGAATATGATTCGATATATGATATGATATTCGAATATGGTTTGATATTCGAAGAAAGGTTCGTGTTAGGTACTAAGAAAAGTTGAATTCTTAAAAAGTCAAATTAGTTATGCTAGTTCCTAAATTAAAAATGAATTTTTCTAGTTAGCGACATTATTTGATGCCTACCCTAAATAAAACGAATGAGATTTAATTTATAACCTCTATGTACAACACACAGCACAATACACACATGTAAAACAGCCGATCGCGATCATCTCACTTAATCCCGATCATACACTAACGTTTGCATTAAAAAATGGACTTTTTTCGGATAGTGATAAAAAAAAAGCTAAGACAGATAATTGACTGATAAATTGCCCATGGAAGGTAATTATTTAAGCTTACTTGCACAAAATTCTACGGCCTCGCGAGCGGCCTTCCGGTAGTTAACCGGAACATTCACCATGGCCGACGAAAACATGTGTGTAGGCATGTTTTTGAGTTCTTTCTTCGTTTTATTTATCAATTCCTCCTCAGTTTTCGCGACAATGGGACGCAGCTGGGGGACGTTGGGCGGGTTCGCCGAATTGGATACCACATCGATATTCAGCCGCTCCATCTCCTCCAACGATCGCTTCGAGTAGTGGGCCGACGCCAGATCCGGCCAGAACACCGCGTCTTCGCCCTTATGGTATTTCTTGACGAACGACGCAACTTCCAGCAGGCATTTCGTACTGTAAATTTCCCCGTTTACGGCCAGTCCGGAGCGAAAAAAGAGCGGCTTTGACATCTTCTTCTCGCTGATTGTCAGCCACAATAGCACCTTCTTGGGGAACTTGGTGTGTGCCATGAACTTCACCTCGGAGCTCACTTCCTTCGTGGTGGAAGTAAAATACGAACTGCCCTGCCAACCAGGGTAAGATAGGTCTCGTCGTCCATCACCACCGCCACGTCGCGATTCACCGGGAAAATCGAGTTGACCATCTTATTCAGCCGCTGCCGTTGCGTCATTGCCTGCAGCTCCGAAACCAGTGGACGTGACTTCCGCTTCCTGTCCGTTCATGTTCGCCAGGTACGTTTTCACTGTTTGGCCGGTTGAACTAACCTCCCGGCCAAGCGCACGCAGCGATGTATCCACTTTTCCCTCGGTCTTCCTCTTCAGCATCCT
>JAHHFK020003814.1:0-184059 GCA_024533555.2 Aedes koreicus
GGTCTCTAACATACTCCAGGCAGCTAGATCCATAGGATTCAGGTCCGGCGAACTCACCGGCCACTCCGAGCTCGAAATGAACCCTGGAAAAAGTTTCGCAATCCAGAGTTGGGTTGTGAGCCGGTGCCGAGTCCTGTTGGAAAACCCAATCACTGGAACGAAAATGACAACGTTTCCACGGTTCAACGGTGTATTTTGGTTGATCTTCACTCCTTCAGGGACAAAAACCAGCGGAGTACGGTCTTCACGGGTGATTCTGGCCAAAATCATCACCGATGCTGGTTTCTGTTGCCTGGTGGCCATCAGCGCGTCGGTATGGGTTCTTGATCTTTCTGGCAACCAAACTCTGTCGTTCTACTTATTCACGAACTGCTTTTGTTCCTGACTCACCGAAAGGTCTTGAAACTTCTGGATCTTGTAGGGCTTGATCTGCCCAAAAACCTCAATACTGAATAACTATTTGTTCAAACAAATTTGAAGAAGTTGTTCTTCTAGAAAGCTAAGTAAGTGGGTGGGTGAGTGGGTGAGTGGGTGGGTGGGTGGGTGGGTGAGTGAGTGAGTGGGTGGGTGAGTGGGTGGGTGGGGGGGGGGGGGGGGGGGGGGGGGGGGGGGGGGGGTGGGTGGGGGGGGGGGGGGGGGGGGGGGGGGGGGGGGGGGGGGGGGGGGTGGGGTGGGTGGGTGGGTGGGTGGGTGGGTGGGTGGGTGGGTGGGTGGGGTGGGTGGGTGGGTGGGTGGGTGGGTGGGTGGGTGGGTGGGTGGGTGGGTGGGTGGGTGGGTGGGTGGGTGGGTGGGTGGGTGGGTGGGTGGGTGGGTGGGTGGGTGGGTGGGGTGGGTGGGTGGGTGGGTGGGTGGGGGGGGGGGGGGGGGGGGGGGGGAGGGGGGGTGGGTGGGTGGGTGGGTGGGTGGGTGGGTGGGTGGGTGGGTGGGTGGGTGGGTGGGTGGGTGGGTGGGTGGGTGGGTGGGTGGGTGGGTGGGTGGGTGGGTGGGTGGGTGGGTGGGTGGGTGGGTGGGTGGGTGGGTGGGTGGGTGGGTGGGTGGGTGGGTGGGTGGGTGGGTGGGTGGGTGGGTGGGTGGGTGGGTGGGTGGGTGGGTGGGTGGGTGGGTGGGTGAGTGGGTGGGTGGGTGGGTGGGTGGGTGGGTGGGTGGGTGGGTGGGTGGGTGGGTGGGTGGGTGGGTGGGTGGGTGGGTGGGTGAGTGGGTGGGTGGGTGGGTGGGTGGGTGGGTGGATGAAAAATCTGGCTGTGTTATTTGACAATTGATGATGTTGCAAAAAATTACTTCCATCATGTTTGACTGTCGGCCTTAAACACTCCCTTTTCAAGCTTTCACTGGTCTTCCGCGATTTTCTTGTGATACCATCAGACCCAAATAGCATTATTCCAGTCTCATCTGACCATATGATCTTCTTGCAGTGATCAACTATCCATGAAATGTGCACTTGTGCCCACTTAAGCCATTTTTTAATGTTTTTCGCGGATAAACATGGCTTCTCAAGTTCCACTCTGCCCTAAAGAAGCAAATTTCACACTGATTGAGGTATCACATGAATTGAAAACTCATTTCCGATTTGTTCTGCAACTTTGGAAGCTGATAGCCTCGGTTTTGCTAAACCTTGTTTATCCCTGTCAATCCGACGACTTATCTTCGATGGACGTCTTGATCGTACCGCTGGTAAGATGGAACCACATTTTTGAACCTTTGAACTTTCTTAGCAACCGTATCTTTACGAACTAGTACCATATTAGCAAATGTACTATAGCATTTACCGAACCTAAAGTTCTGTCCAGTTAGAATCCGGAATCACTTATTCAGCGGCACGGAAAGGTACCGCTGCAAGAACTATTTTACAGCGGTTTGTTAACCTAGGCGCCCACTTTCTGTGGTATAAATGTGGTGTTTCAGGCAGTGAGTGAAAAGTTATTTCAGATGGAAGCCGAGAGGAGAGAATTTTTTGCACACCCACGTTGATAATCCAACGTGGTCCGCAATAAAAATCGCAAAAACGTTGGAAAGCACCAAATTAACCGTGTAGGATGTGCTCAAACGTTTCAGGGAGTGAAAGAGCGTGGATCGAGTGCCTCAAGGTAAGCGTCGTAGTGGGACATATGACCGCAAGCTGAACCAGAAGGTGAGTTGTTGAGAACCATCAGAGCAAACCCTGGACTATCAGATAATGAAATCGCATAAAAATACGCTGCTGCTCGCAGTATCGTTCGAAGAATTCATTTGCGAGCAGGATATCGTTCTTATCGAGCCAACAAGCAACCAAACAGAACGTTGATGCAAACTTTCGTCACCAAAATTCGAGCTCGGAAATTGTACCAGCAGGTTTTGACGAAGTACCAAGGATGCCTGCTCATCGACGATGAAACCTACGTCAAAATGGCTTCCTGGCCAAAAATTCTACATGGCGACGGCAAGAAGAGATGTTCCTTCGATGTTTGAGTTTGCTTTTATGGACAAATTTGCAAAAAAAAAACTGATGATATGGCAAGGGATATGCAGCTGCGGAGCAAAGACCAAAGTGTTCGTGACGAATAAGACGATGGACTCGGAGCTGTACAAGGAAAAATGCATCAAAAACCACGTACATCCTTTCATTAAAGCCCATAAAGGTTCCGTGAAGTTTTGGCCAGATTTGGCGAGTTGCCACTACAGCCGGGAAGTCATCCAGTGGTACCGCGATAATAACGTAGATTTCATCGATAAAAACATAAATTCACCCAACTGTCCGCAGTTCCGGCCCGTCGAGAGATTTTGGGCAATAATGAAGCAGAAGCTTAAGAAAAGTGGAAAAATGGCTCGGGACGCGACTCAGATGACCAAAATGTGGAACAAATGTGTCAAGGAAGTTGACTCCGAAGGTGTACAGCGTTTGATGGTAGGAATAAAGAAGGAAGTGCAAATTTTTATTAGAAACGAAGAGATATGATTTGTTTTGATATTTTTTTCTTAAAAAAAGGGGAATTATCATTGTTTTGATGCAGTTAACTTATTTGTACGTCAATCATTCATCGAGATACAGATTATTTTATTATTCCGGATTTTCAATGGACAAGCTTTATGATGTTCTATTATCAATTTTCGGATACGTTACGAAATGAGTGGGTTTTTAGGCATTTTCAGGCGAAATAACTTAAATTTTGATATACAATTGCACCTAACGACGGAATGTGCGCTGTTTGCAATGTTTGAATTCGATAAAATGACAGACACGTCGTAATACACTCTTAAATGTTACTATCTATATTCAGATGTTTTCCTATCATTTCATTAATCGCACCATAGTTTTAATGTAATGTAAATTCGATGATAAGCACATAAAACTGAATAAATCATATAACAACATTCATATAAACAGCTCACTTTTCAACCGCAAAACAGGAAAATTGCGATTTTCGGTAGGGATGGATAAACGTTTTTTTTTACATACCGTACATTGAGGAAAACGCAAATTGTTGTTCAGTTATTTCAGTATCTTTTTTCAATATCATTGGGAGTTTGTGATTTTATAGCTGAACGCAATTATGTTCGTTGAATGTAGTAATGCGTGTGAACCATGCAAGAAACAAAATACCAAAGTTAAACCGCTTGACAATACCTACAACAGTACATCATATCTCAACTCAATTGTTCCAGCTAGTTTCTCCATGATCCACTGCTAAATTGTTCCAAGCCGGCCCGAGCCGTTGCCTAAGCCAAGCCAGCTATACAGTGAGAAATAATGTATCAACCGGAAATTGCTGTCAAATCAAATTACAATATTTTATCTGCATGGCGTGCGATCGTGTCGGATTTATGCCTCTCCCCCCTGCCTTCCTTCATCATCTCGTCTAACGTACGGCCTATCGAACAATATCACAGCCAGATACAGGTGAGCCGAGCGAATGAGTGATTCTGTGCATATACATATGTTGCCGTCTACTTGTGGCGTTTATGGATTTGAATCACTAGCGAAAACATCAAGACTCGGACAAGCCAACACAATGTTGTCTCCTTTCTTGCTAGCGGAGAATATGTGTGACTGAATAAATGAATAAACGAGAGGAACAGACACATAATATTATAAGCATTTGCAGAAAACCACTTCACGACACTCCAAAAATTAGCTGGAAACATTCGGTCCCCCTTTTATTGTGGAGAGGGGTTGGGGGATGAATCAATGATTTTAAGGTGAATTATAAATGACCCGGCATCGCAAACTTCGTCGGGGTGTTTATAGTTATAGTTTTCCAGTTCCAAACCATTATCGTGATGGAGATTTGTAGCTTTATCTCAAGAAGTTGAGCACCGGATGTGAATGATTTTCGTCTCAGCAGGGATTGATGATTCACCGAGAGGTTATGATGATTGTCATATAGCGAATTCGTTGTTGGTTCCAAATATAATTGGGTATCAAAATTGTTTTGACAAACGTCAGTATGTGTATGGAACCTACATCAGTTAAAGGTGGCCTGAAGCTCAGTTTCGCACTGGGTTGGAACAAGTTTCAACTCCTGTATAAACTAGGGAATTGATAGTATTTTGTGTTTATAAAATTTCCACTTCATCTTTGAGCTTGGGTATAATCTAGCTACGAGAATAGACAGATTGATATATTTTCCGTACAACAAAGTTATGCCAGCTCTATGCGATAATCAAAACATTTTCAAAATTGATTGATAGTTCCAGATGGTCTGATCTGCAGATTGAAAGCTGCTACTGGAACGGGAAATCGATTAGTTCCTGACTTATGTCTGTTGCTTGAAGGGAAATCTGATAAACAGGATTTCGATGCACTGCATTTGCTACTGTGAAATGAAATAATTTCAGTCCGACTTTGTACATACAGCTTGTAGCCATAATGTTGACTTGATTGATTGTGCGGGAAGAGAGATAACCGCCAGACTTTGTATTAATATTATCGCATAAATAGATCTATAAGCTTAGAGATGACGTAAATAATCACCTGCAGATTGCAGCTTAGTCGGGGAAACCAACCAAAATAAACCACCTTCCATCATCGGAGCGTGACCAACGAAATTCAATTAACTGTGTCCTAATTTTAGTAGCCTTGGAATCAAATTACCGCTAAACTGATGGGCGATTACCGGCATTAGAAGGAACTAAAAATACCATCCCAGCCAAAAATAATGCAACATAGCCACCACCACTGCCAGCTGGGACCTACCACGTGCGTAACTTGATTGCTCCTATAAGGTAGACCGAGCTGATTGTAGTATAGAATTGACGTAATTGCGATAAGGAGCATGTTGGGGCGCGTGTGTGAAAATTTATGAATGAAACCGTGACCCGGTCGGCTACCACCAACACCAGTCTAGGGCACTCACACCGATGCCTACCATTGAAACAGATGATCAACGTAGAAAATGGAATTGCGCACTAGCGTTCTCAGGATGTCTTAGGAGCTGAGGGTTACCATGCGAGAGTCTCCATTTCGATCGATTTGATTAGAAACACGTTTTCGGGTTTAGTTTTCGGAATTAATTATTCCTTAATCTTACATTTATTGATCACTTTACAAAAATGCGCCACACCCTGCCTAGCAGTCTTACGACAGTTAGTCGGGACATTACTTACAGCCGGAGAATACAACGATGTTGGATTATTATTCAGCTCGTTCTTCACTGTTTCGATCGGCTGCATCTCGGATTAGACCACACAATAGATGGACGTATAAAGTTATTCTAGAAGTTCTCGATTGGCCGCAACCGGGGAGCGTTCGGAAGGTACACGTTGTTCTAATAACCCACAGAGACGTTCAGGCGATTCATTTTTTCCAATTAACTTTTGGCGTTGTGTGCGAATTTCAAGTCTAAACGACACATCCTCTCTCGCATGGTGCTTCTGGATGCAGTTGACTACTTCCAGTCAGCATTTTAGTAACATTGTAGGTTTTATCGTAGTTTTATAGCATTTTAAAAGTTTGAATCATGTTCTACAGAACCATCATAAAATCCAAATTGTTACTGTTAGAGTGTTTTCAGTATTTCAGAACAAGTCGGTGGTTTTGACATCCCTTTCTCACTGACGGCGAGCTACAGGAGTGAGTGCTTGGAGTGAGTGAAAAACTTGACCTCGTTCTTTAGTGGGGAATGTGGGATATCCCTGACCCAGTCACCTGCCAGTCGTTGGCTTCCCGGGTCAGATATCTCTTATGGTCCATCACCACATCGTGATTCGCTGGGAAAATCTTCTTGACCTTCTTCTGGGTGACACTGTTAGTCATGTAAAAAAAATCAAATCATTCGGTTTCAACACGGCTGAGCAATAGCGATTGGCGGCAGGAATTGGCCCACTGCCGAGTTGACCCCGTACTCTATACTGACAGCATGAAACATAAGGTTGCCGCCAAGGCTTCAAGTTTCCACAGAATATTTACATTTTTGCGTTCATTCCACAAATATAGTCTTCGGTCTCACCTTCAGCCTCACTTTCTGCTGATTCTTTTAACTACGATATTTTTGTTAAGTTTACCATTTTTCCTCCCATTTTCTACTTTTTGGATCAGTTTCATAAGTTTAGCATGTACAATTCACGTTTTAATTGTTGTTCATTTTCTGAAGATCAAAATGATCAAAACAAAAGATGGTCTCTCTGATTTTTCTTTAGGTCATAGGATCAATTTCAAAAGTCGATAATCGACATCAAAAGGGTTGATCTCGTAGAGATCAATCCAAGCTCACCCAATCCTAGTTCGTATGTAAATAAAGGCAACTGTCATTGGTATCCTCCCAAAGGGTTCCCCGGGGGTTCCGGATAGTCCCGGAATGGCAAATATGGTTATTAGTCCATTTCAAGGCTAGAAGTAGACTATTCATATATTGAGCAGACAATCGTATACAAAATTCAAGCTCGCTCTCTCTTATCTCTGTTATTAGTGTTAAGAAATGTCCCACATGTGTGTTTGAAATCGAATTGTATATAAAAGTAGCTTTAGAGTGGCTTAAGTAATCTTAACTTTAAGTGTACATAATTTAGAATCATAGTTATGCGCAACATTCCGGCCACCCTAGTAGGCTAGACTGGTGTTCCTGATTTCCATGAGGAGATGGGTCTTTGCGGACTTCATCACGGCCTCCCAAAGTCCTACAAAGTAAGGCGCGCGTGGTGGGATAAACTTCCATCGGATCTCGTGATATTCGCCGCACTAAGAAAGGATGTGGTTTCGATCCGCATCATCCTGCTTCAGCATTTGATACACTCGATGCAAGGCGTGTGTCGCTCCCTTGTAGGTCGTGGCGTTATCGGAGTGCTGCTCGGTAATTGCGTCGCCGTGCGGCGATGGATGCAACAGACGTTAGATCACTCACGAGCTCAATGTGAACGGATCGTGTAGAAAAACAGATGAAAATAGTCACATACACCTTCGTTAGACTTCGTTTCCGGATTGTTGCTTTTACGTATATCGGCGTACAGTAATCTACGTCACAGACGGAGAAAGGACGCGTCGAAATGACACGTGATGTGGGTAGATCTGCTATGATTTGCTAGATTAGCCTTGGTTTGCTGCCGAAGCGGGTGATGCATTGATGGTAGGTTCGTCTGTCGAGGTTTCGTCTGCCCAGAAAATTTCTGGCAAAGGGTAGCCAGCATCAACTGTGGACCGGCATGAAGCAAGTTCTTGTGGCGGTATACGGCGAGCATATTGGCTAACGGGTTTGGGTAGAAAAAGGAGTGGTGGGGAGGTCGGGGAGTGGCGTAGGGCTTAAACCATTTCAACGGACTGGATTTTGATACATTTGTATGAGCAACGAGATCGTTGCGTTCTTCTTGAAAGTTTTCCAGCTGCTCTAGCCGACAGAGGACTCGATCGGCCGAGAGGAGTTCGTCGGAGTTGAGGGGCTGAACCAGTTTGGATGATCTTTTGGGCACACATGGATTGATTCCATTTAAACGGTAACGGATTGTACGGTCTCGAAGAATTTGAAGGTATCGCAACCACCATGCGACCATGCAACGAAGTTTGAAAAAGCTGGAGTACTTGGAAAACAATTCTTCGTGGAATGTGCCTTGGATGGCTGTCATCGCTACGATGGGAATCTTGCGGCATTCTTGGGATAGTTCTGTCATTTCGGTCGTAGATAGTGTTCCTGCAGGCCAGAGTTCTGGAGACAGCTTAAGCCACGATGGTCCATTCCACCATCTCGCATTGGTGAGAAGATCGGCTGGGTTCAACCCACGGGAAATATCGTCGGCGGGATTATCTGAGCCTGCCACGTGATTCCACTTGTCGATAGAAGTGGTCGCTTGGATTTGGCTCACTCGGTTAGCAACAAACTTTTTCCAACGTCCAGGAGATGAACGGAGCCACTGGATCACAGTGGTCGAATCCCACCAGAAGAAAGCCGAAAGCCATTAGCGATGGAAGCAAATCGAGGAACTCGAACTTCACGAAGAAGGTCGATGGTAGTGTGGAACTCTTTTCACTCTTGCTGTAATTTTGGAGGCAGAGGTTGATCCGAATCATAGCGTTCGTTATCGGTGGATTTCAACGCCCATAGGCATTGCATAAAAAGCTTCGCTTTCGTAACGGCGGGGTCGACTAGTCCCATGGGATTGAAGATTTGAGCCACATATTACATGATCCTGCGCTTGGTGAGAACAGCAGCCGGAAGAGACAACTGCATCTTGAACCGAAAGATGTCGGTTCCGGGTTCCCAGATTAGACCAAGAGTGCTGACGGATTGCGGATCTTGCAGGTCGTGCCACGGCTGGATTGATTGGTCTGCTGGTGGAATGTCTTCTAGGACTTCGACGGAGTTTGAAGTCCACTCTTTCATCGGGATTCCAGCAGAATCGAGCATCGCTAAAATTTGCGTCGAATTCGGATCGCTGAATCGACATCATTGGCACCAGACAAAAAATCATAGACGTAAAAATTCTTGGCGACATGTTCAACAGCAGCAGGGAATAAGTGATCAGCATCACTTGCCAATTTTTGGAGAGTTTGGTGGCCAGGTATGGGGCGGAGGCAGTGCCGTAGGTCAGGGTCTGTAACTCATAGGTAGCAATTGGTTGGGATGCATTCTTGCGCCATTTAATCTTATGGTACGGACGGTCTGCTTTGTGGAGAAGTATCTGACGGTACATCTTCTCGACGTCACCGTTGAGGGCAATAGAGTGGAAACAAAAACGTATGACGTGTGACAGCAAATCATCTTGAATGACTGGTCCAACAAGGAGGAGGTCGTTCGAGGAATAGCCCGATGCAGTCTTACACGATGCATCAAACACAACTCTCGTCTTCGTGGTGGTGCTAGAGAGCTTGAATACGGGATGATGCGGGAGGTAGCAATGCGGTATCGTGTTGTCCACAGGATCGTTGAGCCGTACCTTGTGTCCGAGACGCTCATATTTCTCCATGAATTGGTGATAGGAGACCTTGGTGCTGGGATCACGCTCTAGTCGACGCTCCAAGCTAAGGAATCGGCGTTCGGCAGTAGATTCCGAATTTCCCAAAATAATCTTCGGATTGTTGGCCTTTGGCAAGCTAACAACGTATCGTCCTGTAGAGTTTCGGGTTGTGGTTGCAGCATAGAGTTCTTCGCAAGTCTTCTCGGTAGTGGAATAAATAGATTGGGTCGGAATAGTTTCGATCTCCCAGAACCTGTGGAGAGTGGCATCTAGTAGGGTATCAATGATAGACATTTGGCATAACATCGTGTTGGAGGAATCTTGAGATGTTGAACCGCAGAATGTCCAACCAAAGTACGTCTCTATGATGTGGGGTAGACATGGGCCCAGATCAACCTTCTTACCGGTGTGTAAGTCCCAATACACTTCACCACCGATGACTAAGTCGATCTTGTTGGGAATGTGGAATTCAGGATCAGCCAATTGGACGTTCGGAAGTTTCCAGGAAGAAATCTGCACGTACATGGTGGGTAGATCAGCAGTGGGATGCTCGATCACGAAAAATTGGAGGCTCGTAGAGAACGATCCGATTCTTGATTGGATTGTGGTGGATACTGCTAGCTTAATCTTCCGGTGCGATTGTCCGATTCCAGCTACGGACACATCAACCTTCGATTGGGAGCTAGATAGCAGATTCGCAAGATCCTTGGACAAGAAATTGGACATCGAAGCGGAATCCAGTAATGCTCGGGCTTGGAATACATGACCGTGATCGTCGACGACTTGGAGAACGACTGTTTCGAGGAGAACCATGCTGGCGTGGGACTGAACCGACATGCTTATTTGGTGGGTTGAGGTAGACGGTCCTGGGATTGACGACATAGGTGGAACTTGTGCTATTTCATGGGAGCTCGACGCCACGGCTGGGGTGGATGAACTTTTACTGGACTGGGGTGAATCGTGCAGCAACGTATAGTGCCGGTTTCGACACGTTCGGCAGGTGAACTTGGAGGAGCAGTTTCTGGCGTGGTGATCAGTTCGGAAGCAGTTCCAGCACAGCTTGTGTTGTGATACCAACTCTCTCCGCTGGCTGAGAGGCATTTTGGCAAAGGCTTAACACTGGAAGAGGAAGTGCCTTTCAGAGCAGGCAAAACATGAAGGGAAGTTGGACTTGTTATCAGAAGCAGCAACGTTGGCAGCGACCCTTGACTGGTTATAGTTTTTCGAAGGAGGAACGTAGCCGGCCACCTTTCCTTGGATTGGTTGAGAACGTTGCTGCAGATCGGATGCAACGGATTTCAGAATTCGTACACGCTGATACAGGAACTCAACAAGGTCGTTGTACTTGACATCGTCTAGCTGGCTGATCTTTTCTTCCCATGCACGAAGGGTTGCATGATCGACCGCTTGTAGCTGAGGATGTTGACGAGCGGTGTGTCCCAATGCTCTACGGGTTCGTCCAACTTTGCTAGGGCCTTTACGTGACGCTGGAACTCATGTAACTTGTTAGCGAATTCTCTCTTCAGCGATGGGACGTTGTGGATGCTGTGGAAGTGCTGCTTTTTTAAGAATCTACGATTATCATACCTTTTTAGTAGAGCCTCCCACACGGAAGCGTAGTTATCAGCCTCGATGTCCACACTCTCGAACGGCTTGTGTGCCTCGCCTTGTAAAGACTGGACCAGGTATTGGAGTTTTGCCACAGTTGGAATGTCAGCATTCGAGTGCACCATTGAAGTGTAGGTGTCACGAAACGACAACCACTTCGAGAAATCTCCGTTGAATTTCGGAAGATCTATCTGTGGAAGCCTGAGGTGGAATGTAAATAAATTTGTTGGTGGATGCTGAATCGACGCGTTGAGGGCCGCTTGGTTAGCCTCTGCTGGTCGCTTGGACAGCAAGAAACCCTTCGCCGTACAGTAGCGTTTTCAAAACTAGCCCGTTCAGATAGGTGGTCGTTCAGCCTTTCTTCATCATCCAACTGCTCGACTTCACCTTGCACTTCCAAGAATTCATGGTACACTCTGTCCAAAGACTCGAGTCGAACGGGTACCTGGCACAAATCACGATTTTCTAGGTAGTCTCTTTCAAACATTTCCACGCCACCGCGATGCACACATAAACCCTTCTTCACAATGTTTAAATCAGCCAGCCTTTTTTCGATCATCTTATCCGGCATTTGGCACCGATTTAGTCCGAAAAAACACAAAATTCTTGAGCAAACACACATCAATTCATGCCGAACTTCGCCAAATTCAAACAGGCTAAAAACAGCACACTTTTCTTCCCAACCGAGTAACGCGCAATAACAATACTTTGCTTGCAGGCGATCACACTCTCGTTCTATGGGATATTGTACAATACCGCAGCAATGGCTTACGGCTATTCTCGAGCCTCACAAATGGAATCTGGTGCACTATTCCACACAACACTTGGCGCAATTGTGAGCCACCAAAGCAATGGCACAATTTGCGAAATGGTTTCTTTGCCGGCTATCACACGGTTGCACGGACCATAAAAACAATGACCACTTAAGCACTAGACCTTTCGACTGGGGTAGTTGCTGGACCGAAGGTGATTTTCTTAGCCGTTCTAACGGCTGCCAAAGGGCTACATTCGCGGGAAAACTTACTGTCTTCGCTCTTTCACTAGAGCGCAAGATTAGCACATACCGATCACATTTACTTTCTGCTTCCCACTTAATCACCAAAGTCGCGGACAAGCACCTTATACCTTACATACGACCGAAAATTTGGAATTCGGAATTAGGAGCAGTGGCTCTTCTGCACGCCAAATAACGCTGTGTAGTTTCACGTTGGGATGTTTATTTGGACTGACTGGTCGTATCGCTCGGGCGATCCTTTTAGCTACTGTACAGACAATCGTATTCAAATCTAATCTATTGAGCAGACAATCGTATACAAAATTTAAAGCCGGCCCCTTCCAAATCGGTATTAGGGTTTAAAAAAGGACCGCAGGGGGGTTTGGAAATGGATTTTTTTTAAAAAAAAGTTAGGGGGGGTTAAAAAATCTTTAGTTTTAAGGGAAAATTGTTTAAAAAGAGGTTTGGGGGCATGTTTAGGTGAAAATCCGCATTTGTCTCCTCCTAAAGGGTCCCCCGGAGCATCCGGATTGTCCCGGAATGACCAATGGTCCATTTTATTGGTCCATTTCAAGGCTAGAAGTAGACTATTCATGAAAAATTATGAAGTTTGAGCCGATCCGATCCGATGAAAGTTTGTATTTGTCGCCGCCTCACGGATCGTGGTAAAACATGCCCTCTTCCGGCACAGATTTCTTGTGGCCAATCGGATAAAAAAGGGCAGTACTCACCAGAAAAAAATTTGGTTATATAAATTTTCCACAATGTTAATTTAACATCCGGGTCAATATGACCCGAAACACCTTATTCGTCACAAATTGTTAACACTCAAGGAAGGTTAAATTTTATCTCCCATCAACTTCCTTTTCACTCTACCCATAATTTTTTTTTGCAACTGATTTTTCCAGTATTTTTTTTTTGTTTTTAACCAAAATTGTCTTCAATTCCAGCTCTATTTTAATAGTTTTGGGATTTTTGCAAAGTTCCGTCTTCATAATTGCCCAGAATTTTTCAATTGGGCGAAGTTCCGGTGAATTTGGTAGGTTCATATCTTTTGACACAAAATTGACTCAGTTGGCTCGGTTCCACTCCAACACGTTTCGAGCGTAGAGTTGATCCTTTGTGCTTCCTTATGAATGGCAAAAAACGCTTCTTAACGCGCTTAACGACACATCCATGTTGTAATTACCCATCATCAAAATTTGGAATGACGTTAATTTATTGGCCTTGTCAGCGAAAATGTTTTGTCATCCGTTAAAAAATGTACTGTCATGACATTTGGCTCCATTGCCAGTTCGCTTCTGTGTGTCTTCAGTATGGTCATAATTAAAGCTGTAAAATGTCACCGAAAAAATGTTGAAATTCAGTGCTTACTCTACACCTCTACTCAATGTTTTATTCGAAGCTTTCTTTGTTATAAATGACATTTGATAGGAAAGTTCTTGCAGATCTAGTGCTAATTGACCCTATATGTTATTTTGAAAATAATCCACCATTTTTGCAGAATTGGTGCATATTGATTAACATTAGCGAAAATTGTTATGTGCTTACCTTTCATACACTGCCACCCTTAAACAACCAATTCAGAGCCTCTTTTACTGAATCTATTATCCTCAATATTTGGTAACCCTATCTAGGAACCGTCGTTTTTCGCCAACATTAACATACAGTGCATTGGCTCCATGTGTCTACCCGGTAGAGCAATCAACAAGTTGGTACGTCCTTGACCATAGAAAACCGCTCCCGGACTGGATGAATGGGAGCTCAGTCCCGACTTCATCGGGAGAAGGAGACATCGCACCAACCCCCACGACAAGCTTTCCCCAATTCGGCGAAACCGTCCGCTATAAGCCGAGCGCACTTTCCAGAAGTTTTTCACAGGAATCGTAAGCACGAATTTCGAACGAAGTGGAATGAGAAAATCGATTTTCCCAAACTGACTCCCCAACGGGATCAACGCGATTGACGTCATCAGATGCTTCTGCCGGTTCGTAAGTGGTAGAAGGCCGCAAGTTTTATCACGCGACCTCGAGTCTGGCCCGAACTTGTATGTGTGTTGTGCTGTATCACCTGTTCGGCCCGGCTGTTTACCGGCGAGGAACGGATGCCATGTGACTGAAATCGAAGCAACAGGACAATGATTTCGCATTCTTGTTTTACATGCCCTGTAAGATGCGGAAGTGTGCTATTTTTGTCCAGACCGGCGCAGCGTGAAAAAAATATGATGGAGGAATAGGTTTGCGGGAAAATCTGTTTGCCACCTGCCGGTTTATGGCGTGATGCTGTAGAAAACGGATATAAATGGGTCTATTTTCATGCGTTGACAGTCGTCATGCTTTCCTTTGTTATTCTCCCATGACGTCAGCCGTTGGATCAAGGAATGCTTTTATTAGCTCATTGTTGCGCTCCCTTGCCGTTACTCACGTTATTGGTGGGTCTTTTCATTGTATTTTTAGAACACAGCGAAATGATTATTTTAAGCGTTTGGAATTTGCAGGATGGCGGCGCCGGAAGTTGAAAGGACGATTATTGGCTAAGTACAAAAATGAGCTGATGATTTATTGTTGTGTTTTTCATGTCTTCAGAATTGGCTTCTTAGTAATTTTGCTAAACGCTGAAATGTAAAAAGAGAGAAACAAACCATAACAGTGACTTCGACATTTTGTGAGCGTGAATAAACATGAAAGTTTGAAGAGTATTTTCAGGTATAAAATTTCATGAAAATATCTGCAGAGCAATTTAGAACAAAACCATCAACAGCGAGTATAACTGTGCATTATTGGAGCAATTGATGGCCGAAATCGCTGCAAAACGGCCTCACATGAAGAGAAAAACTACAAGGTACAGCCCAATGGGGTTGTGCGCAAAGGTAACGTAGGACTACTCAGCAATCTAATTCCCATACACGTCAGGGCCATCCGCTAATTGATTTAAGTCAGTCCTGAAAAGGGCCAAGAAAATTCTATTGTACACCCTTTAGAAAGCATTTGGTGGCTCTTAATTATGATACGGCCCCGGTTGTATTTTCTACGATGGTTGAGAGGCCCACTATCTCTAACGCGTAGAAGATAATTATGGATCTGTTGGATCATTGGTTGTTCAACGCGCTTTGCTATTTACTCCGGGACGCGGCGTTTAAAGCAATGCCATGTTCAGCCGGGGCGCGGTAAAGGAAATTTCAAACAGCACAAGAGAAAAATTCATCCAAACGAACTCTTCAGTTGGCAAACTTATTTGGTCGTCCTGAAAAGGACGGATTTAGTTGACGGGGAAGAAACAGTTCGCGATTGAACTTGGACTTTCTTTCTTGGTTCATCTCGTGGGATGATTGATTCTTGTCTCGTTATCACGGGCGGCTTTTTCCCGCCAACTTGTAGGCTTCAGCAGCCATGTTTCTCGCAGCGAGGTTGACGGGAGCATCAGCAACAACAGCCAACTGCACCAACGTCTCTCTGGGCAACGACTGCTCGCCGCCGCCAACTGCGATCCTACAGCCACTGCACAGTTTAACGACTGTCGTAAGACTGAATCAAAATGTTCTGCTAAAAGCTATTAGGTAAAGGCATCGGATGCTAGTGCACGAAAGAAGGCGGTACCAACGAAGGCAATGTGTTACAAATTGCATCAAAGGGGACCAACTTCAATTATTCCGCCACAATAATTAGTTTTAATTATTACACGCAAGACGGATGATTTTCTTAACCGAAACTTTCCTAATTTGCTTGCCACCGCCAGCAACTAATCCGCTGTGCATAGCTAGGAACTACAACGAACTCAACCACATGGTCGGTCTGAAGTGACGCAGTTCGGCTCGAATTCCGTTCGTTGGTTGTTCAACCTTCTTTGTCATTTACTACGGGACCCGACGTTTAATGAATGCTATGTTCAGCCGGGGCGCGGTAATTGAAATTAATTTCAAACAGCACAAGAGAAAATTTCAACCAAACAAACTCTTTAGTTCGCAAACTAATTTGGTCGTCCTGAAAAGGACAGATTTAGTTGACGGGGGAGAAACAGTTCGCGATTTAACTTGGACTTTCTTTCTTGGTTCATCTCCTCTTCATTGCGGGTGGCCATCTGCAGGTGACGTGGGATGGTTGATTTTTGTCTCGTTGTCACGGGCGGCTTTTTCACGCCAAATCGTAAGCTTCAGCAGCCATGTTTCTCGCAGCGAGGTTGATGGGAGCATCGGCAACAACAGCCAACTGCACCATTGCACACACAGTTCTACGACCGCCGGAAACTAAAGCAAAATGCGACGGTGTATCCCTTATATAACATTCATGGCTGCCTAGGAGACGTTCCTTACTTAAATATGAAGTCTGTGCGCGGAAAGTACTGTGCATTTGGTAAATTTATTATGAAAAATCGATTTTAAGACATCACTTCATATTTGCGTTAATTTTTTAGTTGCATTTAAAATCAATAGTTTGAAATTTTAAACCGAATTAAACATTTTGAAATCATTTGGATGACTTAGTTATTAACGTTCAAAACCTTTATTTTTCGTGACGCTCCAAATGTTTGCAATTCAAACGTGTACCCCAGTATTGAAAACACAGACGTAGTCCTACGTCAAAAACAATTTTGTTTTACAAGACAATGCGCCGGCTCACAAGAACATCACAGCCACGCCTAAAATCAAAGACTTACAGCTCCAATTGTTTTCACATCCATCGTATTCATCCGATTTGGCTCCCTCGGATTATTAGCTGTTCCCGAACCCCAAAAGATGGCTCATCAATAAAAAAAAATCAGCTAACGGGAGGAAATCATCGACGCCGATTTATAGACCTTCCGGAAAATTACTATTCGAATAGCATCAAGGATCGAGCTAGACGAGGACTACATTGAATAAAATAAAACATCGATATTCAACCGCTCCATCTCCTCCAACGATCGCTTTGAGTAGTGGGCCGACGCCAGATCCGGCCAGAACACCGCGTCTTCGCTTTTGTGGTATTTTTTGGTGAACGACGCGACTTCCGGCAGGCATTAAATCTCCCCGTTCACGGCCAGTCCGGAGCGAAAGAAGAGTGGCTATGAGCTCCCCTTCTCGCTGCATGTCAGCCACAGCAGCACCTTCTTGGGGAACTTGGTGTGTGAAATGAACTTCACCTCGGAGCTCATTTCTTTCGTGGAGCAAGTAAAATACGAAGTGCCCTGCCAGTCGTTGCCATCCATCACCAGTCGTCCATCACCACCGCCACGTCGCAATTCAACGGGAAAATCGAGTTGACCATCTTATTCAGCCGCTGCCGTTGCGTCATTGCCTGCAGCTCTGAAACCAGTGGACGCGACTTCCACTTCCTGACATGTATGTTCATGTTCGCCAGGTACTTTTTCAATGTTTGGTCGGTTGAACCGACTTCCCGGCCTAGCGCACGCAGCGATGTAGCCACTTTTCCTTCGGTCTTCCTCTTCAGCATCCTTTGGAGTTTCTTGTTGCTCAGGGTCGTCGGCCGTCTGGAACCGGGCTTTCTTTCGATGCTCTGATTGTTGTCTAATAGTGCCAAGATGTTGTAGATGCAAAGTGCCGCACGATGACCGTTTTCGACGTGGCGGGGTGCCGTTCTTTGAACGCGCACACTTCTGAACGGAGTTGCTTCATTGTTTTTGCCATCACGGTTGGCGTTCGACTGATAGAGCTGTCAAAGTTTGTCTGGGTAACTATGATTGATGCTGCATGGGTAGTTTTGTCAGTGCGGGTGAAGATAAACCCATGGAAAATCGGCCATTTTTGTCAATTTTTTTAATGCAAACGTTAGTACCTATAATTTGTCTGTTAGAAGGATTCCCGTTCGGATCTTTTTTTCTTTTCCCGGTTTTTAATTGCTTTCGAAGCATTTTTTTCAATAAATTCTGCACAAATCAAGTTTAAGTAACCGAACAAACTTTTCCGCGACTCCAAATGTCAAAACTTCAAGGCTTTTGTGGTATACACCTTTTCCCTGGACGTTTCAAATCAGCTGAAAGTGATAGTCTCGTGTATGTATCTGTTGCTCAGTAGTTCGAAACAAATACATGCACGGGAATGTCAACTGAAAAGGCCTATAAACAGTGGCAGCTACCAAATGAGAAAACAAATATTCAAATTAAACGTTTCCACCTGAAGAGTTTTCTGCGCAAAACAATTTTTTTTTTTCGATGTTATAACTAGGGTAAATGTTTTTACTCAATCTCATTACATTAATATTGATTGGTTTGGTTTGAAATTCGATAGACACACGCACGTGCCGGTTCTATGTTTTAAGTTACGATGAATTGTGAAGTGGTGAGATTAATATAAAAGCACTTTTTCTACTAATTATAAGCGATGCTCAGAGTATAGCGATATGCAGAAGTGGCCATCTAGAAACATCGAGTAGCGAGAACTGTTAAAATCTGAACTAAACGAGTATGTCTACTATTTTCTGAAATGTTTTGTTTAAAAAGTATAGCAATAGAGTAAACAATCAAACGAAAATATAATAATATGCGAATTTGTAGCGCTTTATTTATTTTACACTTTTTCGGCTAGTACATGATAATACACGTCATTATTAATAATGTCATTACTTAATGTTAGAGCTCAAAAAGCACGCAAAACAAAATATAGGAAAAAAAATGTGTGTAAGAACAAGGCAAAATGTGTTTAAAATCGAAGTGTGTAAAATCGAGGGTGTTTGGTATCGAGGGTGTTTACAATCGAGGTATACTTGTAGCCGGAACAATAGGCGACACGCTATGTCCGATAACAATACTATCACCCAGTTGATATCATGCAAATTTTTGGCCCACCACGTACACAAACTTGTTTTCAACTGCACATCGATTAAAACAGGCAGCCGAAAAACCAAACTAAAACTTAAACAGCTTTTCTCAATTTTCCCAATGGAATTTCACTGATTTTAAAATTAAAGGAAATGAACAAAAAACTCGACAGGAAAAAAAAACATTTCCGCTTGCGCCCGAAGCTTACTTCGATCCTCATTGGTTTTATGTCAAAAAAGAATTAAAGAAATACTAAATTTAATCTTCTTCAAGGCATTCTGGAAAATTGAAATTGTTAAAATAAGAAGGATCTACTGGATGCTGCATGATTAAAAGCAGTGTTGAAAGTTACCTAATTGGTTTCATGTGTCGAAGATTCCAAGAAATAATAAATTCAATCTTGTTTCAATCTGAAAGTATTAAAAATAGGAAGACCCTGTACCCAGTACCTGAAATTTGAAATTTTATGATTTTTTTTTGAATATCGTCATGATAGAAAGATTTTTTAACGATTAACTTTTTTTTATTTGATTGGACGTAATCAAACGATCATGTTCGTAGTTTTGCATTACTTCCTCTTGTATTAAGGGCGATCCGCAATTCATTTCGCTTAGATTATGAGATTCAAAAAGAGATAGGAACAATAAGATAATAAGTGACTTCTAAATTTATTTACAATTCCATGCATACCATTTTATTATAAGACATGAAATAGATTATTGCGATATTATCAAAAAAATCAACCACCTCTTCTTGCGCTTATCTTTGTTCTAAGTTTTTGACGAAGACTACGTCTTACAGTAAGGGTAGGGTGTCAATTAAAAATCTAAAAATAATCAACCTTCACGAAATAATGTTGCAAATCAAATGCTTATAACTTCATAAATTCTCGATTGATTTTCAAGAAGTTTACATTAATCGGTTGAAAAATTTCCCGCGTTTCAATTCAATTATCAAACATTATCCGTTAAAAATTCTAAACTATTGAAAATTGAGAAAATAACAGGTGAAGTCTTATAATTTTGTTTTGCAATTTTACTAAATTCACAGTACTTTCCTATCACAGATTTCAAATGTAAGCAAGGGAGGTCTCATATGCAGCAGTGAACAATATAAAAGGGGTACACCTTCGCAATTTTACTCATTAGTGTCGCAGTACTGGAGCTGGGCAGACCAACGAACCATCGAGGATCAGCAGCTGGCGATGGCATAAACTCTGTAGGCAACCTCGATGGCGCGAAGCCTCTAGTGTGGGGCGGCAAAGCGCCAATGTGGATTTGACAGGTGGTGGTGGAACGTACCATAGAAGGTGCAGTGGCGACCAACCAGTGGACAGGCTGATTGCTCTGCAGGCTGTTGTAGCAAGCCCTTGGCTAAGCAACCGTTGCTAGGTAGCCACTAAATTGCAGTGGTGTTCTAGGCAGTCGGTTGTCCAAGCCGGTTGCCCAAGCCGGTGATGATTTGTTGCCAGCCGGTAGGCGCCACCACGAGGAGCGAAATAAGGTGCCTGAGTGTGTGCGATATTCTTGGTATAGCACAACGTGCATGGCAGAAATAATCTGCTTCGTGAAAAGACCGAGAAGGTTTCAATTCTAATGCCTAAAATTTTAAATCCGTCCTTTTCAGGACGAACAATCCAAATTTGAGAGTTTTTTTTATTTGAATTTATCTAACAACTTACCAAATGGCAGACAGCGGTGGTTTTAACAATTTTAGATTTTCCTTCGTTGCATACCTTGAACGTTGTGCACAATTTACAAATGGCTGCCGTCATGAAAAATTTAAACACCGGTCGTTAATAATTCGATTGTTTCTGGATTGATTTAATTTTGACCTGAGATTTTTGTGCTAATCTAGACGTTTTTATGATTGTCATTTTATTTACTCTAGTACTTAAAATTTTACAAATAAGAGATGAATATATTTCGCGTACATATTCATCAATCAGTGTTGGAAAATTGTAAGGAATGTTGCGTTCCTGCAAGTGATGTGATGTGATGTGATATGATGTGATAAGAACCCACCAAAAAAACCGCGTTATTTCAAAAAACGACGTAAAAAAACCGCGTTATTTCAAAAAACGACGTAAAAAAAGTTAAGGAAATAAAAATTATATTTCATATTCATATTGAAAGGATATGGTCATAAAAATGTATTGGTGGTGGAAAAACATGGTTCCAGTAACATTGGCCACCGGGAATCTGCTACAAATGGATAGAGGTTGTTAATTCAATGTGTGAGCAAAACAGTCCAGAGTAGTTATAGAGAGTTTTCGTCTTCGGCAAAATTTCTCAGTGTGTCATTCGTCGTCTTTTGACATTATCATATTAGTTCCAAATCATGCCGCAGAGATGGCGCTGCAGTCTATCTTTTCTAAACTAAGCGCTAGAGATTTGCTGTCCTCGGCAAAGTTTCTCAGTATGTCATTCGTCGTCTTTTGATATTATCATATCTGTTCCAAATCATGCCGCAGAGATGGCGCTGCAGTCTATCTTTTCCAAATGAGGCGCTAGAGAAATGCCGCCTTAGGCTAACTTTCTCAGTATGTTGTTTGTCGTCGTTTGACTTTGTTATATTAGTTCCACATTATGTATACTGTAGAGATGGCGATGCAGATTATCTTTTCCAAATGAAGTGCTAGAGAGTTACCGTCCGTGGCAAAATTTCTCAGTATGTCATTCGTCGTCTTTTGACATTGTCATATTAGTTCTAAATTATGCCGCAAATATGGCAGCGCCATCTCTGAGGTACGATCTGGATCTAACGTGATTATTTTGAATGCCTTTATTATATACAATTAACATCTCTGCTAAAAACAGCACCTTCCTAGAGCACGATTTGGCAATTTAGATTGCGGCGCCATATTTGCGGCGCAATTTGGAACTAATCTGATAATGTCAAGTGACTATATTTTACATTCTCAACAACTTTACTGAGAGGCAACTCTCTAAAGCTTCATTTGGAAAATATATTTTACCACGCGGTTTTTTTACGCGGTCCGTTATTTCAAAAAACGACGTAAGAAAACCGCGTTATTTAAAAAAAAAAACAACGTAAAAACAGTCAAGTCACAATAGACGTGAAAAAAATTTGATTGTTGGTGTTGATTGTACATTTCCCAATTTAGCCTCTGAACAATACTGTTTAGAACAAGAAAAATTGTTGTTTACAGTTTATTATATGTACTTTTTTTTTAAATTCCACAAAAATTGTTTGCTGTCTTTGTAAAAAATCATACGAAATTTTGAGTTTTAATTCCATACCGGCTTTGGACCTGACTTGGGCTGGCGCTTGAATCTAGTTATGTAGCACAGTATTTGGAGGAAATTCCAACGCAGAGAGGTGGTGATATCTCAAGCTGACCATGGCTGACGAGCATGACAAGCATGTATATTACAGATAGGACGCGGAGGGCCCGCCTAGGAAACACCATTTTGCGAAATAGAATAGACTTTCCCAAGTAGTTTGTATTAGTAACGTGCACGTTAGTCATTTTCTTTATCAAAGGATCATTGTTTTCACATTAATTTCCTTGTATTGTCACATATTGAATTAACAACCTCTATCCATTTGACGTTTCGTGCCAATATTACTGAACCATGTTATTCCGCCACCAATACAATTTTATGACCATATTCTTTTAATATGAATATGAAATATATTTTTTATTTCCTTGACTTTTTTTACGTCGTTTTTTTAAATAACGCGGTTTTATTACGTCATTTTTTGAAATAACGCGGTTCCTCCAAAGCTCTCGGTATTTCCGGTGAAACAAAGCGTAAAATTATGCGTTTTGTTAATTGCGTTTGTTGTTTCGTTTTTGTCATTAAATTTCGCGGTATGCATTTACCGTACGTCATGCTATAATTTATTTCTAAATTTTCGCATGAAATATTTCACCAGCCAGCTGTCATACAGAACACAGTTCAGTGGAGAATTCCTTATTCGACAAAGATTTTTCATTAGGGCCCAACTGACAAACGTAAACAATGGCTTTTTCCGCAAATTTCTCGTAATTGAAAACTCGGCTAACAAATCCACCACGGTAATTTCGAAGAGGAAGAGTTCACCTATCCTATAGAAGTTGACGCTTACATGGGAAGCCATTGTGCCACGAGAAATTTACGGAAGAATCCATTCTTTGTCGAATTATTAACTTTTGCTTCTCCATAGTGACAGTTTGCTTATGTACAACAAGCTATGTTATTGTCTTATTTACTACAACATGATTTACAGTCGCACCCCCTCACTTCGCTATTATCAGATTGACAACATTGCCCAGGCTACGCCAACCAGCGTCGCCATGTTTCAGCTGGCAGCCTTTTGTGATCATGGAGGGGTGGAGGCGTGAGGTAGGAACTTGTGAGGATCAGAGGTCGGTAGCACCCTCCTTCGAAGTTGTCAACTCACCATTCGAAGCCCGGATAATGCGTAGTAATGTTTTTTGCACTTTCCAATTAGTACTTTTATGAATAGTTATTCTAGCTAGCAAGAAATAAGTTTTGAGAAACCAAAAGTGAGAATAAGTACGATGCCTAATCGATTTGATGTCAACCGTATGCGCAAATTTTGGAAGCGCGAACAAACAGAAAACCCTCCGAAACGACCATGTACCAATCCTTGGAGACAGTACCTACGTTGCAATGTTCCGCTACGAAACTAAAGAAACTAATCAAATGGTTTAAAGTAGTCTACGTCAACCGGTCGTGTGTTATACACAAACCCACTGATTTTTTTTCTTTTCGTGCAAGACATTGCAACGCCATTATATTTTTTTCGTTTTACCGGTGACAGTAGAAAAAGAGGTTCGCTGCATTGTTTTTTTTTTTTTGTTTTTAAGACTAATGGGTGTTGCCATAAACCAAATGCGCTCAAAAAGGCTTTGTGTTATTGCCTATGAGTTAACGTATCATAATCTAAGATTGTCTTGATTAGTTCATGGTAGATCCATTGACACCATGGACGTTTTCTGTCCGATAGAACGGAAATCAGCGAAAACCACGAAGTAGCGTTCTACCATTTATGTTTTTGAAGATACCTCGTATTCTCGATATTTTTCAGGCATTTAAAATCAGTTAAATTTTTTAGTAGACCACTGCCTTAATAATTAAAAAAAATTAAGTTACCATTTGAGTTGCAACGCATTGCCAAACATATATTCCAGAGAAAGAAAAAAAAACCACAACCATCAATACCGACGAGGGGCGTATCGCACGTCGAATTCTTCCTCCATTCCCACATCGAAACAGGCAGACGTTGAAAAGCTGTTAAACGATCAATAACTTTCTGAAAGCTCCGAGCTACTGCAAGATACTAAAGTGCGATGTAATGAACCCAATTAGCGACTGAGGCTTATCGATCCACGGCGGACTGAAAGCCGAGCTATTCTTCTTTGTTGGATAGTTAATAAAGATGAAGAAATACCCGACGGTTCGACGGTTAATCCTCCGGAGGGAAAAGGGTGCAATCAGTTCAATGTGAGTCTCCGCTTGATGCGCTATCGCCGGATGGCTGCTGCCTTATTCCGCCAAATGGGTTGGGTCGATCAGATCAGCAATTTGTCTATCTTCTTTATGCACTTCCATCACACTCACCGGAGCAAACCGACGAACAACAACACGGGCTCGTTCCTCGTTCGCATATGCAGATAAAGATCTTAAAATTCTCATTAAGAAATCAATCAATCAATTATCGCAATTATGGTATTTTTTACTTCACTGTGAACAAAACCAAGATGAAATATTATGATCCCTCTTATGCTGCGCTTTAGCTCGTATCGTGAGGGAAAGAAACGTTTAGCTAAAGAAAAATGAAGCACTTTGTTCCGACAACGAATCCATTCCAGAAAACACATTTTCAGAGCCCTCTTCAAGCCAAGCGTCGGCTAAAAGGTACATATCCTCCAGCAACAAAAATTAACAAATGTACACATAGTTATTGTGTTGATGCAAAGTTCTGATCGGCTTGTTGGGAGTAGGTACATGTCTTGCGCTCGCTAATGGGCTCCAGCTAACGATGTGCGTGCGTGCTCTCAGTCAGGGCAAATGCTCGGCGACCTTTAGCTTCTCCAGGTCGACCTGCGAAACGATCTGGATGGAATTCCCGGGTGTGTTCTCTTTCGGGCGGCATTTGCTGATTGTTGGCTTTACTTTCCTACCAAGGTGCTGAAAGTGCCAAGATAAATGACTTACTCAGACCTAGCCGTTGGTGGTACATTTGTCAGGTGTCGATGAGCGGCACATTTCAGCTGACTATGGTGATAATGATGTATTCCGTGAATAAAGAAGTTAAAATGTTGGCCGATGTCAAATTTGAAAAAAAAAAAACATCGGGAAAGGTCGGCAAAGTTCAGCAGAACAAGCTTTTGGGTTTCGACTGGTTATCAAGGAAACAACGATGGGTTCTTCTACTTGCAATTTAGAAATGCTCAACATTTTGCTTGAAACTGCACAGCAATAATTTTAACAAGCTAAAAGTTTTCAAATTTGGTGCAACCTGAGTTCAACAATATAACGCACAAGTTAAAATAAAATAAATATTGAATTTAAGTCAAGTTTTGCTCTAACGACCGCTAATGGATACGTCCTTGGAAGGAGAAAGGCTTATCCTTACTAAATGTTGTCTTTACGCATGACATTGGTAACGTAACACGAAACTTTGTGACAATGGCGGAAACATATTTCAGACATAAGACTGAAGCTCGCAGAATTGAACTTTTTAGTAATAACCCAAGCAACGCAGTTTGTCATGAATGTATGTATGCTGAAGCCACCATCCTAGCGTGGGCCTTGCTCTGCATGCGGTTCCACTTAGCATAAAGATCTTGCTTTGTGACCGTTCTATATTCAACATACTGAAGCGCCAAAAACGGTTGAGCAGGCCCGTAAGCAAACACACTTACGCGAAACCTGCGGGAATAAGAGAATCTCCTTCCAGCAATATGATTCAATAGAACGAATAACAAAATACGCTTTTCAGTTAAGCTTTCCACTAAATAGTTTGTTTAAGAAAGGCGCGTCAAATGCATTACGACTGTTGTAGTGGAATGTACCAATCAAATGACCCTCCTAGATTCTAGTTGGCCATCCACTCCATTGTCCAATTGCAACTTCAATGATGCCCTGATGCACCCTCCCATCCCAGTAGTGTTTTAAATCAATAAGGTATTAGGTTTTTATAATATATATCAAATATATACTATAATAAAGAAATAAGTATATATAGTGTGTATGTACGGGAATATGGGTAGCCTGAACAGGATAATGTTTTCGAATAATACACATTGCATGATAATTTCCTTTCTTCTGGTTCAATTGAGCAATGACATGTGCCAGTTGATCTCAGGATCTTTTAACAAAATAATATCAGACGCATTCTGTATTAACAGTTTATATCAAAATGCTGGTCAATAGTTTTTAAAATTGTTGAAATTAGTTACTTCAACTGTCGAGTTTGAACATTGAATTTAAAATTATTTTACAAAACTAAGTAACATTGAAATAATTTTTATATAATAGTATAACTTAAATTTTGATATCTTGTTCCGTTTCCTTGCATCGCAATAATCATTTGTACTACAATGATTTTAAATAAGCAAATTAATTTAAATGTAATAATATACTTTCATATCCTAGCATAACATAATAGAATGACGTAACAAAATGATAACATGAGCACGACAGTTAACGGTAATAGAACTACGCTGGTAACTCGGTAATAGAATATATATCTGGTAACTACCTGTTTCATCGATAGACTTCACTTTTTTCAGCTAGTATTAATGTCTAGTCAGATTAATATTTGTATCCACAATAATAATAATAATAAGAGAATATAATTTATTAATGTACAAAACATATCTGACATCCAATGATCTAATGTGAACGTTATGCTGAAATAATGAAAAACAAATTGAGCCTTTAATGCTTGTAATGTTGCTATATGCTCATAAGATAAGTGATTTATGCACGAAAAGATGATCCCAAAGGGAACTGAAATGATAAATTTAATGTAGATGATCGCACCCCCTCACTTCGCTTTTGTCAAATTGACAACATTGCCCAGGCTACGCCCACCAGCGTCTCCATGTTTCAGCTGGCAGTCTTTTGTGATCATATGACTCGTGGAGGCGTGCGGTAGGAACTTGTGAGGACCAAAGGTCTGTCGTACCCTTCTTGAATGCTGTCAACTCACCATTTGAAGCCCAGCAACGCAGTTTGTCATGAATGGGTATAAATTGATGATTAATGACAAATTTATTTGCGAAAAATTCAGCCTTACAACTTTGTGCAACGTATTTATAACGTATTTAAAGTTGAAAAAGGTGTTTTTATTACATAAAATATATTTTTTTTTTTATGTTGTGTTCCCGCAACTTCTGAAAAACAACAGAAAAAAAAAAAAAAATTTTGTGGGTTTTTTGTTTATTTTTTTCTTCTGGTAGTATTAGTGAATTTTTTTTTTTTGCTACCATCAAATATTAATATTTTTTGTTTTTCTGTTATAAAAAAAATAAAATATATATTTTTTGGATTAAATGTGTTGTATTTTTTTTTCTTTCTTTTTCTTGATTCTTTACTTTCTTTTATTATAACGTTTGCATTAAAAAAATGGACTTTTTTCGGATGGTGATAAAAAAAAGCTAAGACAGATAGTTGCTTTTGATAAATTTCCCATGGAAGGTAATTATTTAAACTTACTTGCAAAAAAATTCTACGCCCTTGCGAGCGGCCTTCCGGCAGTTAACCGGAACATTCGCCATGGTGGACGAAAACATGCGTGTAGGCATGTTTTTGAGTTCTTTCTTCGTTTTATTTATCAATTCCTCCTCAGTTTTCGCGACAAAATTGTTGGAGTAGATCTTACGCTTCAGGTTGGCCCAGAAATTCTCGATGGGACGCAGCTGGGGGACGTTGGGCGGGTTCGCCGACTTGGGTACCACATCGATATTCAGCCGCTCCATCTCCTCCAACGATCGCTTCGAGTAGTGGGCCGACGCCAGATCCAGCCAGAACACCGCGTCTTTGCCCTTATGGTATTTCTTGATGAACGACGCAACTTCCGGCAGGCATTTCGTACTATAATTTCCCCGTTCACGGCCAGTCCGGAGCGAAAGAAGAGCGGCTTTGACATCTCCTTCTCGCTGATTGTCAGCCACAGCAGCACCTTCTTGGGGAACTTGGTGTGTGAAATGAGCTTCACCTCGGAGCTCACTTCCTTCGTGGGGAAGTAAAATACGAAGTGCCCTGCCAGTCGTTGCCATCCAGGGTGGCCACGTCGCAATTCGCCGGGAAAATCGAGTTGACCATCTTATTCAGCCGCTGTCATTGCCTGCAGCTCCGAAACCAGTGAACGCGACTTCCGCTTCCTGACATGTATGCTCATGTTCGCCAGGTACTTTTTCACTGTTTGGCCGGTTGAACCGACCTCCCGGCCAAGCGCACGCAGCGATGTAGCCACTTTTCCCTCGGTCTTCCTCTTCAGCATCCTTTGGAGCTTCTTGTTGCTCAGGGTCGTCGGCCGTCCGGAACCGGGCTTTCTTTCGATGCTCTGATTGTTGTCTAATAGTGCCAAGATGTTGTAGATGCCGGAACGGGCGTATCCGGCGTCCACAAAGTGCCGCACGATGTCCGTTTTCGACGCGGTGGGGTGCCGTTCTTTGAACGCGCACACTTCTGAACGGAGTTGCTTCACTGTTTTTGCCATCACGGTTAGAGTTCGACTGATAGAGCTGTCAAATTTTGTCTGCTGACTCATGGGTTACTATGATTGATGCTGCATGGGTAGTTTTGTCAGTGCGAGTGAAGGTAATGTAAAAACAATAGGTAGAGGGGAGAGTAGTTATTGAAAAAAAAAAAGAAAAAGAAAAGGGGGGGGGGGGGGGGGAAAATGGAAGGAAGGGAAGGGGGGTGGGGGAGGGAGGGGGGGGGGGGGAGGGGGGGGGGGGGAGTGGAAAAATTTAAATTAACACTTCACTTGATAACATAAAAAAAACTGAAACACTTTTTCAAACTATCACTAGTAAACGCGAGCAAATTCCATTAAATTCCACTATAGAAAGCTAATCCTTTGACAGATAGGCCTACTTTGTCTGCGACTAGCAGAATTTTTCAGTAGCAAGTTTTTTTAAAGTGATCAAGGGAAGTGTTAGCATAAATTTTTTTAGTTTTTCAGTTAGCAGTTATGTACTTTAAACATTCCGCAACAAAACGATTTTTTTTTTAAATTTACCTTAAAATGCACCTTTGGAAAAAACGACTCAAAATTACCCAACTCATGAGCAAACATCCATCCCGAATTGAATACTAGGAGCAATTTGGATTTCATTGTTTAAACGCTAGTGGGACATAACAACAAATTTTAACTCGAACTGTGAGGGGGATGGAGACTTAACAATTTATTGCTAAAGTGGTATTTCAAAGTAGACACAATAAATCATACACTTGATTTTTTATTAAACGGTTATGCCTTTGACTAAATTCTCCAACACAAAATATTTAGTGTCACCCCCTTAGCCTTCAATATTGCTTCCGGTCGACGCAGCATACTTTCGACATCTCGGTATCCCGGATCAATATGTTCCCAGGTTGTTTCAAGAGCTTCAAAATAGTTGTTTTTGTTGGTTATCGATTTATTGTCCACTCTATCGTCCAGATAACCCCACAGAATTTCAATCGGATTCAAATCAAGAGGTTGTAGAGGCCATTTGAGCATTTCGATTTCGTTTGACTTGAAGAACGCAGTTGATTTCTTCGCGTTGTGCTTTGGATCGCTGTCCGGTTGAAAATTGCAGTTGGTTTCCAGGCCAGTCCTCAAAAGAGACACCTCCAAATTTTCGCAGAGCAAGACGATGTATAAATGCGCAGTCATGATCCCTTTGTTATGTTCCAAACTTCCTATAGACTGTTCCGAAAATAATATATACACTTTCTTTCTCAAACAAAAAAGACAATACTGTGATTTTTGATTATTTTATTCTCAAACATAGTAAATTACAATGTTTTCTTTCCAATTTAATTTCAATCTTCTTGATTTTTTGTGGGGTAGGCGAGATTTCTAACTTTTCCCTTAACACTACTCATAAGCTTTCTCCTACTATTTTCACCACTTTTTGCCAATCTTTCTTAAATATTTCAACATTTCCGCTGGCTTCATGTGTTTTCTCCACTTTGCCTTCTTCAAAGTCCAGAAAGTTTTGATAAAGCGAATCTCTGGCAGTTTGGTGGATTCATATCCTTTGGTGAAATTCGACATTGTTTCTTTTGTACCACTCTAGTACATATTTCGAGTAATGGCAGGAAACAAGATCACGCCAAAATATTGTAGGCTTATTATGTTGTTTTATCAAGGGTAACGATCTTTTTTTCAAACACTCCTTCACGTAGCTTTGACCATTCATTGTTTCTGTCGCAATGAATGGACGAGATCTTTTTCCACATCCGCATATGGCGTGCCACACCATTACCGTCTTGCCGAATTTTTTGGTGTAAATGGCTTTCACTGATCCAGGAACATCCTTTCCCTTCGGCGAGGTGTAAAACTGTGGTCTCGGCAGAGTTTTATGTAGGTTTCATCATCCATAATTACACATCCCGACATTTTGGTCAGCAGTTTGTCGTACAGTTTCCGAACACTCGGTTTCACAGATTCAGCCTGTTTGGTGCTTCGTTTTGACTGCTTCTACTTCCAACGAGTCTGCAGGCCCATTTTCTCTTTGGCACGCATAACATTAGTCGCTTAGCTTTTTCACCCCATCTCGGACTGATGCTGAAAAATGGCGCTTGAAATAGTCCCTTCGATTGTAGGGTCAGCGGGACCAGGTTTTCTACCCCGTCTTGGGGAATCTACGAAATAACACTATTGTTGATACTTCCGTAATGCGGTTTGAACTGCTCCGACGCTCACACCTTCTTCCTTAACCAGTTTTCTGATCAAAAGACCACTGACGCTGCACCGTTTGTGCACAATCCGTTTTCTTTGCTCGGGAGAAAGACCACGCAAAAAAAAGAAAACATTAATTTGGACGTAAACAACAGGGCGCAGCCAAAAGTTGGTTGAATACTGAACGCATTTTGATTTGACGGTTAATAAGTAGTGTATTTATAATAATCGAAACAGTCTATACTCCAGACCACGCCATGCTTCATTGTCTTCTGGATGTATCGATCATTGTATGTTTCACCAGAAGCTCTCCAAACTCTCGAGCACCGCTTTTGTCCGAATAGCTCAAACTTACTGTCATCCGTCCATAAAACTCGTTTCCAGTAGTCTACCGACAGGCCAGCGTATTGTTTGGCAAACTTCAGCCGATTCTTCTGATTCCGCTTGCTAATGAAAGGTCGCTTGGACATCAAACAGCTCATCAATCCACTATCGTTGAGCCTTCATCGACCAATACATCGATCAGCAGTTTTCTTTAGTGATTTAGAAATCTATCTCGATGAAAATTTCGGATTTTGTTTAACCAATCAGACAATCTTGACTTCCGTACGGTGTGTTGTCGAACGATAAGCCCGGATAAGTTTTTCACTACTCCTTGCTTTCAATCTTCCTCCATAAGGCTTGTTTGCGACAAAATTTGGACAGATTGAATTGGAAATAAAACAAATTTGCTGTTTGTTCAATCAAAGATGCATTTTTTATTCATTTAATTGTGCATTATTAGTTATCTTAAAACTAATAACAGTTACTTAATTAGGCTGCATGAAGAAACTACGAACTTTCGACTTCAGTCCAGCCATTACAGTCTGTGCAGACTTCTCTGTAACCGATTTAACTACTTTTGTCAAAGATTTTCGAAATTTTTCTAGAGTTGTAGCTTGTTGTTTATATTGAGATAGTTCTCTTTTCACGAGAGCCCAATACAAATAGGTCGAAACTCCGGGCAGATAGGTGGATTTGCCCTTTTCGGTACAACGTGGACTCCATTTGCTTTATTTCATTCCAAAACATCTTTGGCGTAGAGAATAGATGCCAAATCAGGGCAGAATAGTGAGGGAGCGTCATGGCTCTCTCGCTTCTTTAGGTATTCTTCACGGTATATTTTCTTGTTTACCGTTCCGCTAGTGATGAAGCTTTGGCTTGCTCGACCACAGCTGCATATTGCCTGCCAAACCAAATATTTTTTGGAAAACTTAGCCTTTTTCTTCGTCTTGAAATGCTCTTCTACACCGTTCCGTTGCATGGCAGTATAATAAGACATTCCAGGAAGCTGCTTTAAGTCACATAAGTTTCATCCTCCATTACCACGCAGGGAAATTTCGTCAAATATTCGCGATACAATTTGTGAGCTCGAGTTTTAGCCGTCACATTCTGTTTATCATTACGGTTCGGTACAGTTTTCATCTTGAACGACTTCATACCTTACCGATGCTTGGAAGTATGCACGAAAGTTGGGGACATTTTTATTTTTCTAACCACAGTACGTACCGAAAGATCTGGACTCTCTTGCAATATTTGCTTCACCTTCGCGTCCGTCTGGTGGTTCCTGAGATTAATTTTTGTTCTGCTCGCAGCCTTCCTGGCTGTTGTCAAACGTGTATCGAAAGATATAAGAACGCTATGGACAGTGCTTGCAAGAAAACCAAGCTTTTTTGAAAGTTTTCTTACTGACAGATCCGGATTTTCATTACGAGCGCACACAGTTGCGTTTCGCACTTGCTCTTCTTTCAACACCATCTTCGATCTAAAAGCTTGTAGTATCACCAAAAAATGATTTTACACAATGAACAGACATACGTTCGTCAGTCTGCAAAATATGTCAGGCATTGATGTAGTATTTCCAGAGATATGCGTATTTAAGGGTGTCCAGATTTTGTCGTGAACTAGCTTTATGTGTTGCACAGCCCCAAGTGAAACTGAGTATGTTCGTAGCAATATTCTGGAGAGAAAGGCCGTTTTCACGATTGCGAATCACCAATCTTCTGACATCGAGCGACATCTGTTTCCCGGGAATTTAATTCAGCACATCTGCTCTGTAAATAAAACTGCCAGAAAATGCAGTATTATTTATTTTGTCGATGAAAAGATAGCAATTTTCGGATAAAAACTAATCTGTCAAATAAATTTAAAAGTTATGGTTTACGTCTTGACCTTTGAAACACTAAATTGTTAAACTTGGCCATATATGCCACCGATTTATCTGTCAAAATGAGAATAATATAACATACAATGCATTTTCAGGCCTATTGTATGATCTATTTTGTCCAGTACTGTAATAATTGATTTGACAGATTAACAGATGTATACTTTTGAATCGTTTCTAATTAAAGTAGTAACCAGTATTGCTTTCAAGCAAATTATGAAAATAAAAGTTTGTTTCAAAGCACTTCGATGTTATATATAAGCAATGTGTCTGAAATTTTTTCATGGGTTTTAATCACAAGTTTCATGTAGGATATGGAACGGCTTCAGAACCCGGGAACTCTGATCCAAGCTCAAGGTAAACGATCTAGTGAAGCATTGTACTGCAAAAAATGAGAATGGTAGGTTAATGTTAAACCCGTTTGAAGCAGCCCGAATACGGGGCGCCTACCCTACTTTATGCACGAATCAACTTACTCCAAAGAGCTTTAAGATCTGCAAGAGTATAATCATTTTTAGGGAAGGAAAGTCACACTGAAGACCGAGAGATGTGATAACCTTTGGGTGGGAAGGGGGCGGTCCAGATGGTATTTCTTCGTGCGTCTTTAAAAGATGTGTTGGTATGCTGACCGCTCCTTTTCAAGCTATTTTCAACAAATCTCTCCACTTTCAACAATTTCCTTCTACCTGGAAGTCGTCGTATATGCTACCTGTACATAAAAAGGAGATAAAACCGACATCTCTAATTATCGAGGTATGACATCCCTGGCTTCAATTTAAAATACCGAGAACAACAAGAAGTGCTGCCTTAATTGAAAGTTATATCTTATTTATACCTATCTTCCAGCTTGAATTCATATTTGAAATCGATAACATATAATTATACAACACGTACCTATTTTCTTCTTCTTAAACGCTTGAAATTTACATGAGTTCGATACAATTCAGTACCACCTATTAGATTGTCAAGTCAGAATCACCGTTGTGAGCGCCATATTGTGTATATGCTCGGTCGGGAGTGAAGCATGGGTAATATTGAAGAAGGTTTTAAAAGTGTACGAAAAACATGTGTGAGACTGTGGAAATAGTATCAAAAGTGTGTGGGATCTTATGAACCACATCTGAATTCAACAAATCCTGCATTTTTTCAAGTGTCCAGCCAACAAATGTGTCGGCAAAGCTTTGCAAACCACAAAGCTCAACATCCCTTAGGAATAATTGGAAAAAGATACTTAAATTTAAATTGAATTAGCTTGAAGAATTGTTTCAGTAAAAAAAATCTTGAAATAAATTACCTATTTTATTTTATATTGGAAGAAAAAAAAATAACACAATTCTAACTTTGAAAAATCTGAATCCGAAGATTACAGCAGGTTTTGAATTTACAGTTCTTATAAAGTAACGAGTAATTTTATAGCGAACATTTTTCAGTGCGGTGAATTTAAGATCACTCGTAAATTTCTAATGAACATAATGGAGGCAAATTTGTTACATCCAAGTCGTCAAACTGTGTAGTGAAACGCATGTATTTGTATCTATGTATTTTCTACCTGAACATGCTATCAAGAACCCATACGAAGCATTGTTTCGAAATGCTGAAGAAATCTTATCGAATCTTTCCCCTAAGATCAAAATACATTCATATGTCGATTTCAATCAACACAATGCTGACTTCAACTATTGCGTTGAAAATGGAGGTATTCTGCTTCCAGTCCTTGGGGACAGTGTGACATTACAGTTTAATTTTCACAAAATTGGCAGCCACGAGTTTAATCAAATTAAAAATGTAAAAAATCAACAAAATTGTTATTTAGATTTTTTGTTGACAAACGTTCATGAGGATTATTACATTGTGTAAATGAATATTTGACACCCTTATGGAAAACGAAACATTTCATAATGCAATTGAATATTCTGTATTTGTTCATTACAATCCACGACCCAACGACTGCGAACATGAAGAAATCTTTGCATACAACAAAGTTAATGACGAGAACCTAAAAATAAAGCTAAATACAGTCAATTGGCAATCATTCATACGGAATGAAGTAAATATCTAAAGTGCCGTTGATGTCTTCTATAGGTTTTTATTTGAAATAATTAATGCTGACGCGGTTCTTAAAAGACGCAGATGTAACTCCAAATATCCAATTTGGTTCGACAGGCATATCATTAATTTAAAAAATCGAAAACAAAAGGCTCAAAAATTTTTAAATAATACACCACAAAATTATTTGAGTATTTGCGATCAGCTTAATTAAGCAATTCAATTCTGAATTGGAAGAGTATAATTTCAGAATAGAGAATGAAATCAGAATTATGTCCCAACAGCTTTTTCAACTATGTCATAAATAAATTAAAATCAAACAATTTCCCTTCACAAAAGCATCTAGATGATTTAAACGCTGAAACCCTTGGTGAGATTTGTAACTTATTTGTAAAGTTTTTCCAAGAAATTCACACGAAAATTTCAGATGATGATCACAATCTAGATCATTTTTCAATCTTTCCTGCGTTTTCAAATGAAATAAGTGTTGGTCATTTCCATGTTCAAGATATTCTAGAGCTATGTCCATTTAGAATCCGAAATAATAAAATCATCTTTATCTCGGTAACGGATTGACGTAAAAATAAGTTTAATACATCAAAACAAAGGTAACTATCAATACAATTAATTTCTCTTCGTTTCTAATGAAAATTCGCACTTTCTTCTTTATTCCTCCCATTAAACGCTGCACATCTCCGGAGTCAACTTCCTTGGCACATTTGTTCCACATTTTGGTAAACTGAGTCGCGTCCCGAGCCGTTTTTCCACTTTTCTTAAAGTTCCGCTTCATTATTGCCCAAAATATCTCGATGGGCCGGAACTGCGGGCAGTTGGGTGGATTTATGTTTTTATGGATGAAATTCACGTTATTATCATGGTACCACTAGATGACTTCTCGGCTGTAGTGGCAACTCGCCAAATCTGGCCAAAACTTCACGGGACCTGTATGAGCTTTAATGAAAGGTAGTACGCGGTGTTTGAGGCATTTTTCTTTGTACAGCTTCGAGTCCATCGTCTTATTCGTCACGAACACTTTGGTCTTTGCTCCGCAGTTGCATGTCCCTTGCCAAATCATCAGTTTTTTTTTTTCAAATTTGGCCATAAAAGCAAACTCAAACTTCGCAGGAACATCTCCTCGTACCGTCGCCATGTAGAACTTTTGGCCAAGAAGCAGTCCGAAATCCATTTTGACGTAGGTTTCATCGTCAATGAGCAGGCATCCTTGGTACTTTGTCAAAACCTGCTGGTACAATTTCCGAGCTCGGGTTTTGGTGACGAAACTTTGCTTCAACGTTCTGTTTGGTTGATTGCTGTCACGAAGAGAACGATATCCTGCTCCCAATCAAATTTTTCGAACGGTACTTCGAGCAGCAGCCTATTTTGGTGCGATTTCATTATCTCATAGTCCAGGGTTTGCTCTGACGGTTCTCGATACCTTTTGGTTCAGCTTGCGGTCATATGTTCCACTACGAGGCTTACCTTGAGGCACTCGATCCACGCTCTTTTGCTCTTTGAAACGTTTGAGCCCATCATACACGGTTTATTTGGCGATTTTCAACGTTTTTGCGATTTTTATTGCGGACCACGTTGGATTATCAACGTGGGTGTGCAGAATTTTTTCTCTCCTCTCGGCTTCCATCTGGAATAACTTTTGACTCACTGCACGAAACACCGTGAAATTTATGCCACAGGAAGTGGGCCTCCAGCTCCTCACCAGGTGTGTAGTTATGAACTCCCAGGTGATCGAAAATTTTGAGAAGCTCTTTGAGTTGAATACTCAAATCCGCTTCATGACCTTGTACCATTTGTACATAACACAGGATGTCAGCCCTTCGCTGAACATTTCCAATCGTGTTTGCTTCTCCGATTTCGACAATTCGGTTCATTTTGATTTATCCATCCCAGAGCATCATCGTCCTATGATTGCTCCGGTTATATTTGCTGCAAAGTTTGGCCAAGTTGATTCCACTAAATCGTTCTTCTCTGACGGATCTGTGATAGAGGAGTCAGCAGGCTTTGGTATATTTAATGAAATTTATAGCGCCAATCGTAAACTTCAAGCTCCTTGTTCCGTTTATGTCGCTGAATAAGCGGCAATACACGTTACGCTAGAAATGGTTGGCTCATTAACACCGGATCAGTACTTCATTTTCACGGATAGTCTCAGTTCTATAGAGGCTATCCGCTCATTGAGGCCGGTAAAGCACTCCTCGTATTTTCTCATGAAAATACAGGAGCTTCTAAGTGCTTTATATTCGCGTATTTTTATCATCACCTTTGTATGGGTCCCATATCATTGTTCAATTCCGGGCAATGAGAAAGCGGACTCGCTTGCAAAGGTGGGCGCTATGAAAGGCGATATTTATGATCGACAAATCGCCTTCATCGAATTGTTTCCTATTTTTCGTCAACAGTCACTTGTCAGCTGGCAGTATAAATGGAGTAAAGGAGATTTGGGGCGATGGCAACATTCTATTATCCCAAAGGTGTCGAAGAAATCTTGGTTTAGGGGGATGGATGTGGGTCGAGACTTCATTCGTGTCATGTCTCGCCTCATGTCCAATCATTATTCCTTGAACGCTCATTTATACCGGGTTGGGCTGAGCGACAGCAATCTCTGCGAGTGTGGACAAGGCTATCAGGACGCAGATCACGTTGTTTGGTCTTGTGCTGAGCATCGTGGAGCCAGATCGGACAACCCAATATACCAATTCGAGATATTTTGGCTGTACGTGATTTGGAGTACTTGAAACTCATTTATGTGTTTTTGACTAACATTAGCCTAAGATTGTAGTTAGTTTAACCTGTATGTTAACTATAATTTTTTTTAACTGTGTATGTATGTGTTTTTTTTCTTTTTCAAAAAATGTCCAAGTCAAAAGAAAACCATAAATTGTATAGTTATAAGTGTTTATATAATTTTGAATTTAAATTTAATGTGTTATGTAAACCATACTTTAAATTTCCACCCTCTTTCCCATCCGTAATTTGTAATCCCTATTAACGCGAGACGGCCGCGAGTAATCGGTTCTATCCTCCTAACTTTAGTTTCAAGATAAATGATGTATAAAAATATGAAAATTTGGCTCTGTAAAGTTGATTCGATTGAGCCTGCACAAATAAATGATTATTAAAAAAAAGAAAGTGGGCGCCTAGATTAAAAAACCGCTGTTAAAGAATTCTTGCAGCGGCACGGAACGTGACACAATAAGTGATTCCGGATTCTAACTGGACAGAACTTTAGCTGGTTTGATAAATCTTGATGCTGTGAAAGGTGTGGGACCTGATGGAATCCCCCGCAGCATTTATGTAAAATCTTGCATTTGAACTAAGTTTGATTTTATCCTGGTCCTTAAATTTGTCACTTGATTCAAGTCAGTTCCCAAAAATTTGGAAAAAAAAACTCGTATCTAAAAAATCCGATACTCGCAATTATCGTGGAATTGCTATTATATCTAGCATCCCAAAGGTTGTTGAAGCTATTGTCATTAGAAAACGGTTTAATCCAGTAGAAAATATTACCACCAATTCGTAGCATGGATTTTTCAAAGGACGCTCAACTTCTACAAACTTATTAGAATTTGTAAACTATTCATTGAATGCAAAGAACAACGACAATCATGTCGAAGCGCCGTACACCGATCTTAGCAAGGCTTTTGACCTATTGACATTCCTCTGTTACTCTTCAAGTTAGAAAAAATAAGATTTGAGGATAGTTTTTTAAATAGATACAATCGTATTTGAAAAATCGGCTACAGGTAGTCAGTTTTAATGAGAAAAAGTCACACCCTCTTCATGTTTTATCTAGAGTTCCCCAAGGCTCACATCTAGGAGCTCTACTTTTCATTTTATTTGTCAATGATATTTCTTATATTCTTAAACAAGTCAGAATTCTCATTTATGCTGACAACATGAACTAGTTAAGGAAATTAATAATGACCAAGAGCATGTAACTTATGTAAACGAAATATTATTATTTGACAAATGGTGTTAAAAAATAATTTACTAAAAAAATTAGGTGACGTGCTAGCTCAGGAGCCCAGACGTCGTTATAATAAAGACAAAAAAAGCTTACTAAAAATAAAAGTAAAGAAATGTAACTTAATCGCTCTCAGTAGAAAACGAAATTCACCAAAAACTACTGTCTCTTCAGGAATTTATATTGTAGACAAATGCGACGGAGGCAGAGATTAGGTGTTATTCTAGATTCTAAGCTGAGTTTTATCGACCATCATAACACAATTATCCATAAAGCAACAAATATGCAGGGTTTCATTGAACGTTTTGGTCAAAACTTTCGATTCGGGTTTCGATCAAAACATTGAACGTTGCATATGTGAGGTCTAGAGTATTGTACCCAAGTAACAATTTAAGTTTCATTTCAGCCGTATAGCATTCCTCGCGACTTTGTTGATAAAACTACATTCAAAACGGGTTTGTCTACCAACACCTCCTCTATGCTTCTTTAAAGCCAAAATTTGTACAAAGTGTCCCACTCTATAGACGTTTGTGAACACAAGTTAATGAAATCTTAATAAGACCATAAACATTTTGAAAATATTCTAGTGATAGCCTGAGAACCTTAATACAACCTTTTGGCTGCCATGAAAACCAGCATGCGACCAAATGGCAACAGCTGTCAAACTTAAATGTGTTATCGTGGTTGATTTTTGTTGTTCTGCTTTGTTCGATTCTCTGCTCTTCTGATTCATTTAGTAGTAAATAATATCGAAGAAAAAAGGTGTTGCGGTATATTTTGTTTTATAGCAAAATATCCAAAACAAATTATGTTTCTTACAGCGTATCATGCTCCACATCAGATACGCATTTAATTTTGTGGTGAATATTGGCACGAAAAGAGCCAAAAATTAATGCGCCTCGGAAATTATGCGTGTTCACAACAACAAACACAAAATTAAAACAAATATATTCGATAAATTAATCATGAATTTCTTGAAAATTGATGGAATTCAATAAGGTTATCTAAAAATAAATGCAGAAATTGGTCTCCGATCTACAGTTCAATTGCATTACATTTAGAATGTAGGGCATTTATTTTTCCACATTTCAATTATTTCGTATCTTATAATATGGCGATTGGAAAAAAATCACAACTCTGCCATAAAGCCAAGTTATCTTCGCAGTGTGACTACTTTGAAACTATTTGGTTATGTGGTGGCTTCCCTCAATGCCAATTTGCCGTTTATTGCATTTACTGGAGGCAATATGGTTTTAAAATGCTTTTTCAACTGACCATAATAAGATAATATGAATGAGTCCTAAAACGGTATTTCAAAACAGCATTTTTTGAGTTCATAAAGTCGAAATAAAACCTTTGATAGGAGTAAAAGGAATTTGAGAAAACGAGGTTTTAAGATCTTTGTAACAAGCTTTGTAGGTTCTCATAAACCTGACTAAAATATGAAACGTATTGGGAGCTCTTGGTGTCATAATATAATCAAATTGATTTCTAGTGGCTTTGATAAAACCTTAATAAAACTTAATAAAGTAGGATGGTCTTGGCAATGTTACTTGGATAGTGTCATATGGTCTGTTTTTTTTATGAAAACACATGAAAAACAGCTAGAGTCATGTAGCGGTACCACGAATTTGATTTTAGAATTTAAGATTTAATAAAATTGAACATATTACAGAGATGTTGCAATACCTATTGAATTACCCCTTGTAAATAGTTCATTTATTTTGAGTACCATTAGTATAGGGTTCATTTATTCATTTGCTCCACTCCGCATACAACAAGAAAAATGAGTTCCTTGTTGAATTCTGGCGCCGAGCGTAAATCGTCAGCCAAACGGACTTTACCATGTGCGAGTATCGGCTATCAACCTAGGTTCATGTATCGTTGACCCCCCTGGCTTTTGTAAATCTTCGGGTGGGATCAGGTTTAGAGACCGCTTCCACAAGGGAAAAGGAATGCGTTCTCCTGACAAATAGGGAAGTGGTGTGCGTAAAGGCGATTTAGCGACCTTCACGAAATTCCAATTTGGGGACTTGCGTGATTTCCGGTGATGGAGGTACACCAAATTCGCGGTTTATCTGAGGAGCTTAGAACTTGACTCGTTCACTTCGTTCTGGTTTGTGGAAGAGGCGAGATCGGTCCAGTGGAGTTTTACCGCGCCGTGGTGTGATGGTTCAGGTGAACTTTCAAATCAAAAACGTGACGAATCTTCCATTTGCTCATTTAGATTTTCCCTCATTTCCCTCATAGTTAGCGAATCAAAGAAGTAGGCATAGCTAAAGTGTGCATAGTGTGTGCATTAGTGGTGGTTTATGGTGTAACGTGACATTGTTTGGATGCGACAGGTAAATGGTGTGCATATCAGATTCTGCGGGCAGGTAGTTAGTAACTGTCGTGCGACGCGATATTTTCCCGACAGATTGTGGCAAGTTGCGAGAGACCCGTCACACCACACCCCGAGTCAGCGACCGTTTTCGACCCCGCTTTCCAGCTGCGAAGTTCGTCCCGGCGGTACACGTGGGCCGAAGAGGGCAGCTACATCAATTCCCGGCGCCCTTGGCAGGGCGGCAACAACAACACGATTCTAGTATCAGCACAGCAGCATAACAGCATACCGATGCTGAAAAAATAATCCGTCGAACATCTTTCGACCGGATTCGTACCGGTGACACCCGCGTGCGAGGCGCGCATGATACCACCGTACCATCGTTGGTGACGACCATTGATTCGACGGTTGTACCCCGTCGAGCAAGTCCCACAATCAACGCGTGAGGCGCCGTTAAGAACGACCACAACGGCAACGACAATCCAGCAGCAGTAAATTCGGAGTCCGCAGGAGTATGACCACGTGTCTGGAACGTGTCTAGGAGCAGCAGCAGCGAACCACCACCAATGCACAGTGGGCAAGAACTGATGAAAACTAAGGAAAAAATCCGTAACTTTTGTCGCTTTTAAGCGCGGCTTATAAACAAGGCCATTTCCGCTTAGAAATTGTCCGGGCAATCGAATGGAACTGGTTTCAATCACCGCACGGATATGGTTGTGGAGTTATAGAGCTTATTTTACCCTACTTCCCCTAGTATTCTTGAATAATTTATAGATGTCTTTGCACGGAGTCACTCAAGATCAAAATAGTGCTAATCCCATGTGAAATTTCCTGCAAAATTGAATAAAGGTTGTTTCAATCACCGCACGGCTCTGTGGACAAAGATATGGCTGGTTTTACCCCACTTCCCCTAGTATTCTTGAATAGTTTATAGATATCTTTGCTCGGAGTGTCTCAAGATCAACAAAATAGGACTAGTCCTATGTGAAATTTCCTGGAAAATCGAATAAAGGTTCGAACGAAGATATGGCTGGTTTTACCCCACTTCTCCTAGTATTCTTGAATAGTTTATAGATATCTTTGCTCCAAGTTGCTCAAAATCAACAAAATAGTGCTAATCCCATGTGAAATTTCCTGGAAAATCGAATAAAGGTTGTTTCAACCACCGCACGGCTCTGTGAACGAAGATATGGGTGGTTTTACCCCACTTCCCCTAGTATTCTTGAATTGTTTATAGATATTTTTGCTCGGAGTTTCTCAAAATAAACAAAATAGTGCTAAGATATGGCTGGTTTTGCCCCACTTCCCCTAGTATTCTTGAATAGTTTATAGATATCTTTGCTCGGAGAATCTCAAGATCAACAAAATAGGACTAGTCCCATGTGAAATTTCCTGGAAAATCGAATAAAGGTTGTGTCAAGACTACGATCCTTTACTGGGGAGGTTGGCCCTGAGTCCAATGAAAAGACAGATCTCTAATCGAACGGGAATCTGTTCGAAGTGTTTGGGAAAGGGTTTTCCCGTGATGATACCAACCGCGAATGAACTTTTCTCATCGGCTTAAATTGGTTTTACGTATAAAATTTACTTATTTGCACGACCGTTTGTTCGAGCAACATTCCGTTTCCTTGGTCAACCAGCTTTTCTCCCACCCATAGATTTGGGAATAACCAGAACCCTCCCCTGAAGGGTCTCAATAAGGTCGGCCAACCCCCAACATTGGTAGATGGTCTCCCTCGGGAGTGGCGCTTAAGCCATTTTTACTTGTCCACGGGAAACTCGCAAGGCTGACGGGTTACAATCAGTGCAAAAACAGTTTCTCTTGTATGCTCTCCGTAAATTAGGCTGGGCAAAATTTCCACTTCCAACCTACAAAGGACGTTGTATGCTTTTAGACATTAAAGATAAAAAAAAACGAAGAAAATTTGCCATCTTTTGTTAACAATATTGTATCAAATCGCATTTCCTTCCCTAACTTTTTATTTAGTCTAAATTTTTTCACCCTCTCGCGGCATTTGAGGAACCAAAACTTTGTGGCATTAAATACCAATAAGACAAACTATGCTAAATTTGAACCAATTAACCGAATGATGTCTCTCTATGATCTGCATTGTGAATCAACTAACTTGACAATGTCACGTAGTAACCTAAGACATAATTTTATTTCTAGACGGTCTCTAAAAACATAGAACTAAGTGTTAGTATGCAGTCTACGATCGGTTGACGAAATAAATTAATCAATAGCTTACATAGTACCATCAAAGTTGTTCCTTTCCTGGCATATCACTAGAAAGCTAACTGCTTGTTCTCAAGTTGGTCTTCCAAATGCACTTCTACAGGAACAAGTTGAGAGCATTCAAAGCTATGTACCATTTTTTCAAAAGTAGAATTGTGTAGCAAGAACAATCATATATTTGCCCAGGGAGTCCTCTTATTTTGAGAAAACGAGAATCGTACCGAGCCACATACAGCGTCATGCTACTATGTAGCAACGCCTTTGCCAGCTGAGCTTAAGAAGGACTGCTGGTTTCAAACGAAACCACTAATTCTGCATTTCAAGTTTAGTAGCCATGAATTGTACGCCAATCAGGCACATATAGATTGATTGTAAAAAACGATATATTAAACAAAATTTTCTGAAAACAAACTTCCAATCAATTGTCAGAGTTTAGGAAAAAAAGGGCTTTTTTCGGCTTCAGAAGCACAAATATTCAGTTATTTTATTTGATTTATTTTTTTCCGTTGAACACAAATAATGGTGACAGCCACAAAAAGCACCAGCTTCAATAACAAAAGCCTTTCTTCCAAATAAAAAAGGCAATGGCATGCGTATTCATGAAGTCTATCCACTCATCCGGAAAGCTGTAAACAGCTTTTGTTGGTGCCTGTGTTTACACAACAGTATCTTTTTAATGGGTCATTTCCTCCAACGTGCAATGGAAAAGCCATCAAATGCGTTTTCACGTGTAAAGTATGCTCAAACTAAATCACTACGCGTGCTCCATCGATTGTTTAGAGAGACAGTTTGCATTCAGTACCAGCTGAGGGTAGACGTATAGCTATACGGTACATAAAGTCGTCCTTAATCCAGCTGGGTTCGATTACTCGTACATTTGATGAACAGTTGCCACACACTACAAAAGGTGAATTTCTCCCGGAGTTCAAAGATGGGGAAGGAAAATATTTCCCTTTTTTGAGATTTTCCGAAATCTTTTTTGCTTCCCCGATTTTTAAAATAATAATTTCAATGTGCCGATTTTCAACTTTTTTTTTCAACAGAAAAATTCATTTAAATATACAACCATAATGCTTTGTTGAGAATCTGTGTAATGCCCCAGTTCAAGCGTAAAAATACTATTGTCATGTTTTCCCAAACCCGCAGGGTTCGGTAGCCCTATTACTCTTTTCATTTTCAACAGCTGCCAACCAGTCAGCAGTCACCGAGCGGACAGGTAAATTTACATTTCCACTCGCGCCTCGGCACCAGCAGCAGTGGTCTATCTCAAGAAGGGCTGAGATTCTCACGCGCATACGACTGAGTGCCACTCGTCATGGCTGACCAGTGGACACTGTCATCGTTGTCGAACCAACTTACAGATTGTTGTTATTGTACGCACTTTGGGAAGATTAGGGATAGGCTGGACCGTTTGCTTTTAAATTATGCGCGCATGAGTAATTCCTAAATTTATTGGTATAATTTAAATTTTCAATTGTTCTATGGAGGGTCGTTAATCATTGTCAATTGCATCATTAGGAGTCAACGCGACGAGGGCAGCTCACCGGAGCATACTGGAGTTTTTTTTTTTGTTTAGTGGACAGGTTAAACGCCGAATGATGAATTGCAGTTTTGTTTTGCTTCTTCACTTTGCCTTCGCTGCCAAGCTCGGCTCGGTAACTGTTGTAGTTTTCTAGGGTTCGTCGTCTGTTGTTGATGTCTCCAAGAAGCGCCTGGCGAAAAAAGGTCAACCTGGATGTGGGCGTGTGAAAAGTAGCGATGCTTCTTTGTTTTAAGGTGTGTAATTCTTTGTTTTCAGATTACCCATGCACCCTCGAATGACAATGTTCATTCGAAGAAGCTAAATAAATTTAACAACGGAATGGATTGAAATGCAATATTTTGCATCGATCCAGTCTTCAGAGAGATCTAATGTATCGTAAAAAACTGTAATAAACCTTGACACAGACAGACACAGTTGGCCGTAAAATTGGCGACTGAATGGTTGAGAAAAAGTCAAGTGTGGTACGTGCATCGTTGTATCACATTAGGTTGGTAAACCTGCAAGCGCAGTAAAGTGCAATCACGAAACAGCAAGCAATACTCGCACACTTGACCATTGAAAGTGGTGCTTTCCTTGAGCATTTATTAATGTATATGCGGTTTACTATTTGGGTTTCATAAAAGACTGAACAAATGATTAAATAAATTATTTGTATTCTTCTATACGTTATTCAAAAAAGTTTCTAGTAAAATAATCATTATTTATCATACCAATATGAAAAAACTTAGGGTTACGTAATGTTGGCCAACCTCTTTCCTTCGGCCAAGGTTCCAAATATGTCATAAATTCTGCGATAATCGACAAAATCATGTTGCTATCAAAATGATCTATTTATTTCAAAGTAATTGAGACATTATAAATCAATATATCGTTATTCACTTCCGCGTGATTCTCGGATTAATTAATGTTTTTGCCACAATGACTTCACAGTTTAAACTGAACAGACTATCTTCACTACAGCCATGATCTAAGTTTGGCTACATTGAACCGATAAACCGAGTTATGCAACCTAGATACAGTTGGGTACCGATCATTTTGGTTTCGTTCTTTACGGTCTTAATTTCTACTGTTTCGTTCTTTTGGGTCAAACCTTAATGATCGATATCCGCAGCTTATTTTCACTTATTGGGGAAATGAGGTCTATCTCAGTTGTTTCAAGTGATATACATCTACAAGCTTCAGCAGAATTGTTGTACGGGGTTGGGCCTACAAATCAGTGTCATTGAATTCCGGTTTAATTGGAAATTTCACTACTAGATATAAGTGAAACAATTTCGATCTATGTTTTTTTCGTACCGCCTGGGATTTTGGCTAATTAGTTTCATCCTAGGATATCTCGAGAGCCTCACCAGTTAGGACATATCAGTCTTGATTAAACGTATTCTAGTGTCCAAGTGCTTTCTAGAAGTGGTCACACAAGTTCAAAATTCAGTCACTACACAGCGCTAGTGTGCATATAATCTCCAGTTTGTGATTGCTGTATCTCGAGAGCCTTACTAGTTAGGACAATGTTTTCTTCAGCAAACTTGCGCTAGTGGCCAATTCCTTTCGAATGGTAGTCACATATGTTTGGAATTATCTCACAACGTGGCGCTAGTGTACATATTATGTTTCAGTTTGATTATGCTGTATCTCGAGAGCCTTACAGATTACGATATTACTTTCTTCAGTAAATTCGTTCTAGTGACCAAGTCCATCCAGATGATGATCACATACGTTCGACATTCACTCACTACGATCTTTGCGATTTCAATTTTTACGGTGTTAATTAACCGAAAAGATTGATACCCGATGTATACAGAAAATGATCATCCGATATAAACCAACTGTTTGTATGGATAAATTTGCATTTATTTATTTCCCAACTATGGCATACAGTATTACTTAATAGTGTAGTTAAAATATTGGTATGGATAAATTTTCAAATGAACTGAATGAATAACCACGTATTTTCCAAAAAGTTTATCTAAACTCGAACGTTAGTAACAAAATCTGCGTAAAGTTAATAACAATGTTTTCATTGTCGAATGACCGAAAGATCATTTAAGAAAATCATTTAAGTGTTTCAATGTTTTATTATAATAATTTGTTTTGTGAAACTTTGTGCTGAGTATCGCGAATACAGCTGACATTGCGTAAAATAAATACATTTATAATAAATCTTGAAATTAAAATCAAGAATAGCCCCAATTTGGTTCTTATAGACTGGCATTACATCCATATCCCTTGAAAGTTTCAACCTATATAAAATAAGTTGCGTTACTTTTTGTAATGCATATTATCAAACTTCTTATTAAACTTATCCAAGAAAGAGTATAACTACTTGAATATCATTAACAGTTTAAATTATTTCTGAGTTATAATTTGATAAGTTAAAACTGTTAATGAACAGTTCACTGTTCATAAATTGTGTAAATAATGAACATCTGACAATAGTTCCATTTGTAAATTATTATTGAGCGGCTCGTTATATCTCTGTCTAAGAAAATTGAGATATTTTCCAAAGTGAATAGTTCTTCGGATGTAAATCGAAATCCACTTTCAAATAATTTGAAAAGTTTAAAAAATCTGGTTGACAATAATTTCAAAATCTTTCTTTCTTTGATGTTCCTTTCTTGCACCTTTCTTAGAAGACCTGAAGTCATACTGCGCATTCTTATCCAGCGAAGGAACACAACGGTTGCCGCAAAATAGGGACGCTGCATTTAAATTTTAGAAACCTCAACCCAATTTTTTAACGACGTTGATGCAGTTTCATCATTCAACGACAACCTTTAGAAGCAAATTGAAATGTAAGTATAATTAATCTACCAAAAACTTCTTCGTCTACTGAAGTGCGTCTGAGAATCTGGTTAATTGCCAAAATTTCAATCGCATGAAGGCTGCGCGTACCCCAGCGTAGTGGTTAACATCCATACCTCTCACGCCAAAGTCACAAGTTCAAATCTCACCCCCGGACAAGTTACGAAAATGCCCAAAAGAGGTTTTTAAGTGACTTCAACTGGAGATGAACCAGCCCGAGGCTGACAATCCCGATTATCAAGAAACAAAATAAAACCAATCAATCGTATGAAAAACCCGGCAAAAATAACAGAAATTCAACAAAAACATGTATCAACTTCTTTCACCTCTGGAATTCTTGGAACTGAAACAAGCTGGGACGAAAGCTTCAGATGTGTCGAAATATTTGGAAACAATTTCAATGCATTGCGCCCCGACCGAAATTTTCCACTTAGCAAGAAAAAGTCTGCCAGTGGAGTCCTCATTGCCACCAAAGCAGACTTAACTTCTGAAGAATTCAAAACCAATTAGCGCACAGAATTTGAATTCCTATGGGCCAAAGCACTAACCGTATGCATGATAATGTTTGCACCATATGGCGCTAGTGTGCATATGATCGCTTCTTCCACCTCTCTTCTTCCACATCTCTTCTTCCGCCCCTTCTCTTCCACTTCTCTTATTTCGCTTTTTTTCTTCCGCTTCTGTTTTTCCGGTTCACTTCTTCCGTCTTTTTACTTCCACTAATCTGCTTCCATTTCTCTTCTATCACTTCTCTTCTACCACTTCTCTTCGTCCACTTCTCTTCTCCCGATTTCTTCTTCTGGTTTCCTGCTTTCTTTACTCCTTTTTCGATTCCCTTCATACGCTTCTGATCTCCCACTTTTTTTTTTTACTCCGATTCTCTGCTTCAGTTTCTCTTTCTCTGCTTCCCTTCTTCCGGTTCATTTTTTCCGGTTATCTTCTTTCACCTCTCTTCGTTCGCTTCTGTGTTTCGGCTTATCTCCATCCAACCCTCTTCTTCTGCTTCTCTTCTTTCACTCTCTTCTTTCACTTTTTTCTTCCACTTTTCTTCTTCCACCTCTCTTCTTTCACTTCTGTGTTTCAGCTTATCTCCTCCCGCTCCTCTTCTTCTGCTACTCTTCTCCCACTTTTTTCTTCCACTTTTTTTCTTTCGTTTCCCTTCTTCCGGTTCACTTCTACCAGCTCTCTTCTTCCAGCTCTCTTCTTCCAGCTCTCTTCTTCCAGCTCGCTTCTTTTGCATCTCTTCTTTGGCTTCTCTTCTTTCGCTTGTCAGATTTCTCTTAACCAATGACGTTTTCTCTCATTCATTTTCACAGTATTTTCATGTTCTCTCCAAGTTTCTAATTTTCTATTTGACTTCTTCGTCGTCTTGCTTTACTTCTGTTTCCACATAACATACTTTAGTCCATTTCCATTCACTTTTACAAATTTATTCAATTTTGTATAATATTTTCCGCTTCGCATTTACTGGATCCTCAAAATCATCTTCTCTTTTTCCATTTCATCGCTTTTCGCCTTTTTCATGTGCATTCTCTTAATAATCTTCTTTTATTCACTTTCACTATATTTTGCTTCTTTGATTCATTTCTTCTCCTCTTTGCCTTTTTTTCGCTTTTGCTTCTTCGAAATTCTCAATTCTATTGCATCTTCTCATTTACTTCTTTCTTCTAGGTCTTCTTTATTGCTACTTTCTTTGAAAATGTCTGAGTTCACTGTTTTCATCATCAGCTTCCGTTAATTTACTCTCTCAACTTCTTCGTATGCATCGCTTTCATTCTATTCTATTTTTCTACGTCCTCCGCTTTTTCAACGTTGGTTCTTCTTCTCCTCCACATCTCACGTTTTTGTTCTTTCTTCTCCTCGCAAGCTTTGATACCCACAAATCATTATCATCATCATCATGGAATACTTCAAGCTACCGTGACGACACAACATACTTTGCATTACAGTGGAACATACGTGGTTTACGCGCAAACATCAGCGAGCTCAAGCTACTCATCAGCCAGCAGGAACCGTTGGTAATAGCTTTGCTGGAGACAAAAATCAACAACCGGGTGCTCTCCCCAGAATATGCCAGCAAAAACTACACTCTGCTACTTGAAACTGGAAATTGTCGGTATTGGCATCAAGGAACTTCGTAATACGAAAAGGTTCAATTACACCTTCCGACCCCGATGACGGTGGTATCGATATAAGTCCCACCAAGTTCCAAACAGTGTCAAAACTAACAAGACGACTTGTTCAACGGACTTGCGACGCCGGTGTTGTTACGTACGCCGGGGTTCCACAACGTCAAACACACTCGGCCGCTTCATCGCTGAGAATATGCTGACTGAACAACTGATTTCCTTGAAGCACAGATCACCTCGACCTAGGATCACTTGGATTGACCCAGCAGCAACCTAAGACTTATCGATCTGTTCTGAGATGCTAGCTCCCAGGTTTATTTGACGAACACGCCCGGATACCCACGGCAGCGATCATTTTCCGATCACCGTTTCCCTTCATGAATGCTCACAACACAGCAAACAATGCGAAGAAGTGGTTGTACGACCAAGCAGATTGGCTAGTTACCAATTAGGGGATGAATCGGATATTTCGACCTCGAACATCTCGATGAACCTGTTCCAAATCGGTACCATGGTGGTGTCCGGAAGAGGAAATGGTGAATGAACAACGTCGAAAGTGCCTTAGAGCACTGAAACGTACTAAAACAGCGAGCTCAGATACAATTACTGCTCTGAAACAAATTCCTGGAAGCAAAGGCAGCTACAAGGGTGAAGACATCAAATTGTCAGTCATAGGAGAAGTTCATCGCGAACATACCTCCTAAAAGTACTACGGCAAAAATGTTGCAGACAATCAAAACTCTGAGAGGAAAACGACAACATAACATGGCTGTCATCAAACGACCCGACGGTTACACCGATAAAGTGGAAAAAGCAGAAGTGTTGGCAAAACAGTACTCTGAGAGACCGGTGACCTCTAATTATCCTCCATTATTTCAAATGGCAAAGCAAAAAGCATCGTCACCTGTATTTACTTTACATAACGCAAAATTCCACAAGAAAAAATGAAATAAAACTGCTTCGAAAAACTTCGATTTTCAATTATGATTTACAGGCCATTGGATAATGAAAACAAAATATAATACACACTTCATAGATTCTGTTGCTTCCAATTTCAAACTCGTATAGGGTGTCTGCAAATTATCCGTACAGACTTTGTCGTCATTCCTCAACACAACCAAGTGGATTAAACTAAGCATACTTTCATGGTTTAACATCTTGACCCATTGTCTTTATACGCAGTAAGTTTGGTACAGTCGTGATTTCTAATTCACGCTGAATGAATCCGAATGAGTTACGCGCAGGTGTAATTGAACTTTTTCGAAAAGGAAAAGCTGTTTCAGTGGTTGCAAAGATCCTGAATATGGCAAAATCTACTGTGAGTGACGCAATTAAACGATACCAACAGCTTGGAACGCAAGATGACCGCCTAGGGAGAGGAAAAAAGCGTACCGTTTGGACTCCACAAATGCGCGAGATTATCCGGCGACGAATCAAGCGATATTCTTAGATTTCCATCCGAAAGTTCGAGAAATCACTGAAAATTTCAAAATCTTCCATTGGAGCCATAGTTCACGACGATTTGAAGCTTTAGTCATATAAACTGTGCAAGAATCACTACTTGAATGACACCATGAAAGCAAACCGGTTGAGAAAAGCTAAGGTTCTCCTGAACCGCTTATCCGAGGGCCGCTATCGGTCAGTGCTTTTCACCGATGAAGTTTTCACAATCGAGCAGTGTCACAACCACCAAAATGATCGGCAGTTGCTTCCTGCTGCTTCCAAAAATCGTGGAAGTATTTCAAGGAGTCATCATCCCGCTTCTGTCATGGTTCTGGCTGGAATAACCCATTCCGGAAAAAAACCCCTTTGATCTTCATGGACAAAAGGGGTGAAAGTGAATCAAGCGGTACATCAGAATCTACTTACTGACACAGTAGCTTCTTGGGCATCGCAGCATTTCGGCAAAAATGAATGAATTTTTCAACAAGACTGGGCGCCGGCTCAAGGAGCAAAAAAGACTATTAGTCTTTGCTAACGCATTTTCCCAAGCTTTTTAACGAAAGATGAATGCCCTTCTAGCTCACCGGATTTGAATTATTCGGTATGGTCCATCTTGGAGTCAAGAGCATGTAAATCGTATCTTTTAAAGGTTTGGGAATAAATATCTGTAGAAGAACTCGCAACCATCGTGGATAACTTCCCGAAACGTTTGAAGGCGTGCATCTCAGCACGATGTGGCCATTTTTAAATGAACAAATAAAACTTATAATTTGCAAACATATTGCTAGAACAAACAATACGTATTAATTTTTATTCCAACAATAAAAGATAGTTTTAACACCATTTTGTTGTACGGATAATATTCAGACACCCTGTACATTTCCATTAAAAAAATTACTACGCTTCCAATAAAACAGACCATAGTTGCAAACATAAAAAAACATATGTTAAAGAATTGTTTGTTTAAAGACTGTATTCGATGAAATTTGGACACACAAAATAGGTCATCAAAAATATTCCTTGAGCCCGATTCTTTTCAAACTTTCTGGAAGCAAAGTACTACTAAATGGTTAAGTTTTGACATCATTGGTTTATAGAACCTCTTCGCGCAACCCAAATGCCCGCATCTTTGCCTTGACCCCTTTCATCAAATTTTGGGCAATGATAGGACCGACTTGCTTACTTACTTTTAACCACACTTTCTTTAATTCAAGTTCATTTTCTATCAGTTTTGGAGTTTTAACGAGCTTTACCTTCATGATTGCCCAACATTTTTCAATTGGACGAAGTTCAGGAGTGTTTGGAGGGTTGACGTCTTTTGGTACAAAAACTACATTATTATCTTTGTACCATTATAAGACGGGCCGGGCATAGTGGCAAGATGCCAAATCCGGCCAAAACAGTGTTGGGCCATCGTGTGATCTCAAGAAGGGCAGAAGTCGTTTTTGGAGGCATTCGTCCTTGTAGATTTGTCCGTTGACGGTCCCAGAGGTGATGAAGGGCTGACTCATTTTGCCACATCCGCAGATCGCATGCCAGACAAGGGATTTTTTGGCGAATTTTGACAGTTTCTTCTTCCGTACACTCTCCGGAACGGCCAACTTAGAGGTGGCGACGTAGTGTTCCTGTCCTGGCATTTGTTTGGTGTCGGCTTTAATGTAGGTCTCATCGTCCATCACAATGCAGAACGGTTTTGTGAGCCACTCCCTGTACAGTTTTATTGCACGAGTTTTGGCCACCGAGTTCTGTTTATCGCTCCGGTTCGGTGCCTTCTGGACCTTGTACACATGTAATCCAGAACGTTTCATTGTTTTCTGCACAAAACAAACTGAAACTTTCGCCTTTTTCGCAACATCCCTGATCGAAATGTTGGGATAACGCTTAAATTGGTTCAATACCATCCTGGCCTTCTCCGGATTGATGTGCCACGTTTTTTTGCCACTACCATTTTTCCGCTTGGTTGTCTTACGGTCCTTCAACGTTTTGATCACATGAGATACGGTTGAATGTGCGATTCCGAGCTGTTTTCCGATCCATCGATGAGAAGCGTTTGGGTTTTCGAAGTGAGTGCCCAAAATTTGTTGGCGCACTATTTCTTCATTCGAAGCCATCACTGAAATCACTCGACCGATTTTCACGAAACTCATTACACAATTGACACAACACAATGAAATACATTCAGTTAAAATTTCAATAATTTTTACCCACACGCTAAAAAGTTACGAACAATTGCGTTCGTCCAAATTTCATCGAATACAGTCTTTATCTGTGTAAACAGTTAGTTTATAACAAGTGAATGTTTGCTGTACATAGTTCTACTCGGTTTATCAGTTCAATTTAACCAAATTAATATCATAAGAAGCTCTTGAAGATAATCTGTTTAGCTTAACCAATGAAGTCATGAGAGCTACAAAGCTAAGGAAATCTTAAATGACCCGAAAGTGAATAACAATAAATTGATTAATAATGTCTCAATTGCGTCGGAATAAATCGATCATCATGATAGCAACATAATTTTGAGTCCTGGAGAGTGTGAGCTTTTTAGTGGAATACCTGTAACTAGAAAATGAAAAGAAAGATTAGTAATTTCCATTTAATTCCAACTTCTTTTATTGCTTATCTTGACAGATACGCGTATTTTGTCTACAATGTGCAGACTTCTTCAGTGTCGTGTATATGATTTTGTCCGTTATCGCTGAACAAATGACATACTAGATGGGGTGAAAAGTAACCTCCTTGACCGCCAAAATGCGATGCTACTAAAAAAAAGCTTATAGTGCCTTGTAGTCCGTCCATATTCAAACATAGACGCCAAATTTACCCTCGAAAAACATTATTTTTTTAGAGGCAAAACGGCGAAAGAAACAAGGGAACAGTTGGATAAGTATTGTGGGGCAAATGCTCCGTCCGATTACAGTCAGATTAAATATTGGTTTCGAGAATTTCGTGGGGGCCGCAACTCCACTACCGATCAATTCCGCAGCGATGCATTTACAGAAGACAATGTCAGATGGTGTTGGCTGAACGGAAACTGAAGGTGCGTAAGCTAGCAGATGCCATAAAGATTATTACTGAGCGCACAAGCCATATTTTGGGCGAGATTCTGCATATGAAAAAGTTATCCTGCCGCTGGGTGCCACGCATGCTCACTCCAAACCAAAAACACGACCGCGAGAGCACTTCGAAACAGTGTTTAGACTTGCTGATGCGGAATCGGAAGGACGTATGGCGTCGATTAGTAACTGTTGGTGAAACCTGGATCCACTATTACACACCAGTGAATTGAATGAGTGCCCGGCGATGGACTGAAGGCGGCACGACCGAGGCGGCCTAGGGAGGCTCAATGGGTCGGAAACAGTGCCGGTAAAAATCAATTCATCTGCTCTCAAATGAGCTGAAAATGAAGATAACCTTAACGGACCGACCAATTATCTTCGTGAATTTGAATTTAGAAATGACAGTATTTTCTCGACCAGAGCAACCGCTGAGTTTTGAAGTCGTTCTTTGATTTTATTCATTCGTCGATTGATATTCATTATCGCCTGTGATGTTGTCAATGTCAATATTCAATTTCCTCTAGGTGGGGTTGATTTTGAGTATCAAATAAAGAAACAATATTTGTTTTTATTTTTATATAGAACATGATGTGTAATTTTTTAGGCTCAGATCGATAGGTTACAATTACTACAAGTAGTAATTATGATAACAGAGGGCAGTAAAATTCTGCGATTGACACTATTCAAAATAATCATTTTGGTTGAATTAAAATGAATTTTAGATGATTGATGATCACTTGCGATTTTAACAAAGCTGCCCTGGAAACTCAAACTCTAATGAGTATCAAGCAACGAGTAGTCATAGAAACATAATTAGTTGATTTGTTCATCGCCCTTGATTTGGACATCTGAGATTTTCAAAACAAATAAAATTCATCTACACTGACTCGAAATGCTTTTCATTACATATGATAGTAAGTGATAAAAACAGACACTGGTCGGAAAGATTTTAGCGTTGGTTTTCTGGGATTTTCATGGCATACTCTTCGTGGACTACCTCAAAGAGAATAAAACCATCAACAGCGAGTATAACTGTGCATTATAGTGGCGATTGAAGGCCAAAATCGCTGCAAAACTGACTCACATGAAGAGGAAAATAATTTTGTTTTTGCAAGACAATACACCGGCGCACAAGAGCATCACAACCCCGGCTAAAATCAAGGACTTGTGGCTCCGTTTGCTTCTACATCCACCGTATTCACCCGATTTGGCTCCCTCGGACTATTATCTGTTCCCAAACCTCAGAAGATGGCTCATCAATAAACAATTCAACTCACGCGAAGAAATCATCGAAACCGCGGAGGAGTATTTTGCAGACCTTCCGGAAAATTACTTTTCGGACGGGATCAAGAAGTTGGAAAATCACTGGAATAAGTGTATAAAGGGACTACATTGAATAAAATCAACCCCCCCACAACATGACAGATTAACTTAGTTTCGTGTAACTACTTGCAAATCGTAGATGCCGCTCCGCAACGTAAACATTGGAGTCGTCCCTGGCAGATGCATCGATTTTTCTAAAGCCCGATTCAAAGTAAATTTGAACGCATTCAAGTGATCATAACTCAAGAATTAAACAACATACACGGTTGATCAAAACGTCAAACAAGCGAGTATTCCTTCAGCTTTCAAATGAATTATAGTTAAATATAACATTTTACCGTTTCGAACGAACTGTCACACTTTACTTGTGATCAATGCCATAATGATCTGCACAGTCACTGGTGACACTGTACCGGCGAATTTCTTCCACTTTAAACGCATTTATTGTGGATTTTTCACTTCTTTACCGCATCCTCGAAGTTTTTGCTTGACAAATGCCCAATATTTTTCGATCGGTCTGAACTCACGGCAATTCGGAGGATTAATCTCTTTGGCGACGAAATTAACATTGTTTGCAGCATAACATTCTAGTACCTCCTTAGAGTAGTGGCAGCTGGCTAGATCCAGCCAAAACATGACGTTGGTCTTGTGTTGGCGAATAAAGGGTAAAATCCGCTTTTTCAGACACTCTTTAAAGGGTGTATTCGATAAAAATGGCACACAGAAAATCTTCTGTAACTTTTGAATCGTATGAGTAAAAAACCTAGAAATTTGAGTAGATCTTATCCATAGTGTATTATTTACATCTGCCAAGTTTCATAGTTATACATTCAGTAGTTCCAGTCATGTCGTCGAAACAAGAAATTGTCCGTGAGAAAATTTTGTGCACTCACAATCAAAATCCAGGGGCGTCCCACCGGTGGATTGCTAAAAGGCTTGGAATTGCAAATACAACTGTGTCTCGTGTAATAAGGAGCGTCTAAGTGTCCAAAGGAAGGAAGGGAGTGGTCGTAAAAGTGGTCCAATGGACAGTAAAATGGCCAGGAAAGTCGTACAACAATTCAAGAACCGTCCAAACATGTCAATTCGAGATGTCGCTAAAAAGTTTTGTGATGTCGCTAAAAAGTTTTGTGCAGAAAACCATGAAGCGTGCTGGGTTACATGTTTACAAAGTGCAAAAAGCCCCAAACCGGAATGAAAAACAAAACATCACTGCGAAAACCCGAGCCCGGAAACTTTACACGAAGCTGCTCACCAAATCCGGTTGCATCGTGATGGATGACGAAACATACGTCAAGGCCGACTTCCGTAAACTTCCTGGGCAAGAATATTTCGTTGCCAAGTCGAAGTTTGATGTTCCGGAGGATGTTCGAAAGAAGAAACTATCGAAATTTGCAAAGAAGTTTCTAATCTGGCAGGCGATTTGCGGATGTGGTGAAATAAGTGCTCCCTTCATCACTTCCGGAACAATAAACGGTGCGATTTACACGGAAGAGTGCCTTAAGAAGCGTCTCTTGCCATTCATTAAGAAGCACAAAGGATCAACTCTGTTTTGGCCTGATCTAGCATCCTGCCACTACGCTCGAAACGTATTGGAGTGGTACCGAGCCAACGGAGTCAATTTTGTGCCAAAGGATATGAACCACCAAATTCACCGGAACTTCGTCCAATTGAAAAATTCTGGGCAATTATGAAAACGGAACTTCGCAAACATCCCAAAACTATAAAAACAGAGCTAGAATTGAAGAAAATTTGGGTAAAAACAACAAAAACACTGGGAAAATCGGTTGTACCAAATTTGATGGGTGGAGTGAAAAGGAAGGTGCGGGCATTCGGGATGGGAGACGAAATTGAATAAAACAAATGTTGTAAATCAAAACTCATTAGTAGTTCTTCATTCCCTGAAAATTTCAAGAAAATCCGATAATCAGTTTAATTTTGATGAGTATATATGTGTGTGCCATTTTTATCGAATACACCCTTTAATGTAAACCTTCAACATCATTGTGTGAGATATGACGAAAACCTTGGTTTTAAGGCCACAACTTATCACAACTTATCAGCAAAAACAAATTTATATCTGGAAGGGACATCCCCACGACCAGTTGCCAGGTAAAATTTTCGTCCGGGGATTTGTTTATAATCCATTTTGACCATATCCATGTTTCGTCATCCATTAAAATACAGCCATCAAATTTCGTCAAAACTCGTTCGTATAGTAATCGTGCTCGCTTTTTGGCCACAAAATTTGTTTCAGGGAGCGATTCGGATGTTAACTAGCACAAAAAGACTTATATCCTTCTCTTGAAAGGGTGTTACGCACGATGGAACAGTTGGAATCGTATTTCTTTTGCCAAATCACGTATGGAGACACCTGGGTTGCCTTTCACGTACCTCAACACCTTTCTCCTCAGCTCTTTGTCCCTAGTGCCACTTTTATGATAGATGCGCTGTGCTCTATCCACACTCAGACACACCGTTGTCTTTGGGAATTTTAACACTTTTGCTATTTTTGAGGCAGACCACGGCGACTCTAGATGTTTGTGCACAATTAATTTTTTTTTCTCAAGTTCCATGATCTGTAATTTCGAGATGCGTCGATCAATCGAGAAAAACTTTTCATCAATTTCTTTGTCAATAAAACATCAACAAATGCCTGTCAAACGTTTTTTGTTCCAACCACCAGGGACTTGGTGGTGTATTAAACCGTGCGTCCAGATTTACTTTGAATCGAGCTTTATTTGGAGCAGCATGTTTTTGTTGCGTCATGACGGGTTGCAAACAACAAGCAAGCGCACCATATCAAAAGTGTATATTTTTATATTCACGGTATAACTTCATTTATAAGTAAATTTAATATTGAAAAAATGATTTCACTCGGTTTAAGTTAAAATATGCTTTCCTCCTAGCAAAGGTATAACCGCGGCGTTTCCTCAACCACGGTTGTTCGTTTCGAAAGTGTTACACCGCGTTGCATTTTGTGAGCACTACGACAGTCGCGCGGTGTTTTGTATTAAATGAATCTGAGAATAATTGAAGGTTATTGATTGGTCATAGAAATCGTTTAAACAATGATTTTTTTTTTTGCTTTTTTACTGAGCTACTTCATGAAGAAGATTTACATTTAAGACGGTATGAAGTGGATGTCAAAATTCGTAAATGTATTTACTATTTTGTTACATGAGGGAGCGAGGGAGTTGAAAGTTGTCGAAAATTGCGTTACGTAATATTAGAACGAATTCTTGACACCTATGATGAACTGTCACTGTTCTCGCATCAATCTGATCGAGTAGCTGTTTGTTTCTGGATTTAAGATTCGTTTGCAGAGTTTTTTTTTTGCTGTTTTTGCATTTTTTGCTGCTATCAGGGCAAAAGGGGGCAACAACAACAATCAAACCACTGTGCAGTTTAGAGCAGCATACAAAAGGTTGGTTGTGAATAACAATGTCACTTCATTGGCATATGCTAATTGCCGGAACTTCGATGAAGTGAAAATGTTTCATGCTGTAGAAAAATCTGCGTTCTATCTTGAATCAGTGAAGAACTCATTGACCATTGGATACGATAAGGACATTACAGGTGATGACGAAATTCATGCTCCTATTGATACACTGAGCGAACAAATCGAGAGGAATTCATTCGAATATCGTATGGAAATTTGCCACAAGATATTATTGCAAATTTCATACGATTCTCTAATGGAAAGAAGTTCATAGGACGATCGTATGAAAATTTTCCTCACAGAAAAAAAAGTTGCAATCGGGATTCGAACCATGAACCTCGGGATCCAGAGGCGAGCCACAATCCCACGGGACTACACACGCTTGATAAGTGATGTCGATTGAAAGTGTATATGAGGCATGTTTTTCTCGACTAATGCAACAGTAATCATTTCATACGATTTCGTATGGAATGAGTCTTGGACCCTTGCTTTGTGGTTCATAGTTCCGATCGTATGAAAATCGTACGGATAATTTCCTGAGTGTATGGTCGTCGAAAATTCTCAAATGGATGATGAGTTTTTCACTCAATTGCTGCGATATTCCGCTAGTCATCTACTACTGCGATCATCGCTACTTCAGAAATATTCAAACGGCTAACAAACAAATATTCAAAAATACTGGACTTCGTGTTTGAACGATCCCTTGAAACTCTTAATTTATGTACGACACACTTCCATGTTTCCACTGGTTCCGTGTTCATTGCAAGCGTAAAATGTAACAAACTTTGCATTAACATTTTTTATCGCAAACAATATCGCATGTCATATCCGCATTCCGACCTTTTTAGAAGATACACTAGATTTTTTGCGGTTTGACACGTTTGACAGTACCACCGGATCAAATTTTTGAGTTTCAGTGACAATGTACTAGAAGTGTCAAGTTGTTCCCGGGTTGAATAAAATAAAACCAAATTTAAAAAAAAAATTTTTATAAGGAAAAAGAGAGGTTATTTTATATTTTTTTAAAAAATACATAAAAAAAAATATTTTTTTTTTTTTTTTTGAAAATTTTTTCTTTTTTTTTTTGTGGTGGTGTTTCTCGGCGCGCTTTTTTTTTTGGGTTTGGGGTTGGGGGGACCCCTTTTTTTTCAATGTCATTGGTGACTGCTCCCTTCATCTTCAATTTCCGCTTAATTATTGCCCAATACTCTTCTATTGGACGGAAATGAGGACAATAAGGTGGATTCAGCTCTTTTGAGATGAACTGGACCCCATTATTGTTGTACCATTGTAACTTCCTTGCTGTGATTGCAACTGACTAGATCTGGCCTAAACTGAACCATTCCCTTTTGTACACTTCCGAGTTCATTGTTTTATCCGTCACAAAATATCACATATCTGTCACTCTGGTTTTCATTGGATTTTGTAGGTAACTGTGCACTAGTTTTCTTTTCACTTCCTGAATGATGAATATCTTGGAACCACGTAAGTTATAAACTGTGAAAAAATAGACCGAGCAGAACTGTTTACAAACAACAAAACGCTGTGAAAAACTTGCATATCCGACCACTTGGAGCGCCGCTATATCTACAGGGAGTCTCACAATAGGTGTCACTAAAACAAAATGGGATTACTATAAAACAAATCAACCAAATCATAGCATTTATTTTTCATTTGAAAGATACATGTTATAGAAATAAACGATATTAATTCAAATAGAATCTCTCGCCATTTTCCTTGATAACTTTGCGCAAACGCTTTGTAAACCCATCGCAGCTGGCACGCACGATTTCCTGAGGAGCTCGTTCCTAAATATCAACCAAATGTTTCTTGAATCGATCTACACGGTGTTCAATAAGTTCGGATACACTTTCAAAATTTGTTAAAAAAAAAAACATTTTTTTTTTTTTTTGGTTTTGTGGGGAACGTGTAGGGGACTTTAACTTTGGGACCCCCTTTGGGGGGGGGGGGCGGGGGGAAAGGGGGGGCCAAGGGGGGAACCAGTGCACCGTCCTGCTGGAACACGTAGTGCTCATCGCCGTAGAGGCTTCGGAGACTGGGGGCAACAACCTTTTCCAAAACCTCAGTTTTGTAGTACGCCGCGTTGATTTTGACGTTTTTTTCAATAAACACCAAGGGTAGCTTACCACGTTTGCATACTGCCCCCCAAACCATCACCGACGCGGCACTTTGGAACCGAGGGATGTTTATATTGGATTCAGGAATGCTGTCCCTCGATGGCGCCCACACCCGGTCATTTTGCACATTGTGCGGCTGCTGCAGCACGAACAGTTTCTCGTCCGAAAAAACAAACTCCTGACCAGCGTGCCGAGAGAGGATCCTCTTAGCTCGATCCAACCGCTTTTTGCTGGTAGCCTCCGAAACGCCATGGACCTTACGTTTTTTGTAAGGCCTGAAACCAAGGTCCTTGGTGAGTATGGTTTGAGCGGTTCCAATGGAAACGTTGAGATCTGCAGCCGTTTTCCGGATTGAGCGGTTCTTTTTGCGCCGAATTCGCTCCCTCACGATCTTGATGACCCGTGGCGTCCTCGCTGAACGCGGCCGACCGGATCTCGCACGGTCATTGGTCGAGGACGTCTCCCGGTATCGCCTGATGGTCGTGTAGACAAAGTTCCGCTTGACCCCATGCGATTTCAGCAGCCGGAATATATCGCCGGGTCGCTCACCGTTCAAAAAACGCTTAATTACGAAGTCCCGATACTCTTTCATCGCGCGTAACAAACAAACAACAACTAACAGAATGTCAACACCGCGCACATTCGGTAGCGTATGAATGAAGCTAAAGCTGACACCAATACCAATGCAGAATATGTACATGGCGCATACCTACGCAATGATGAAAACTTGTATTCGAACTTATTGAACACCGTGTAAGGTAAGCCCTTTCGTAGGGCCTATATGTTGAAGCATATAACCCCAAACAAAATAGTCAAGTGGGTTGATATCCGGTGAAGATGCAGGCCATTCTTTGCTTGTGATGAAATTGGTAAATTTTTCGCGCACCACGCTTGTGTTTTCTTTGCCTTGTGAGCGGGAGCTGAGTCCTGTTGGAAACAATATGGTGTTTTCCCACACAGCAATGAAGCATGAGGAAGCAGATAGTTCTTCAAAACCTGCTCGATGTAATATTCAGTGTTGGTTTTTACGTTAGGTTCTACGAAAAGAAGAGGAAGTTTTCCTTTTCGTGAAACGGCGCCCCATCCCACGATTTTCGATACATTCTGATAGCGTTCAACAGCTAGTTTATCACTTGAACTATTGACAAGATTTTAGCCATACACGCGATCATTTTGTTGATTATGACTGTCCTGAAGGAGGAAGAGCTTTTCATCCGAAAATAAAATCTCGCAGACACCGTACCGAACCAAAAGATTTCTGCTTCTTTGGACCCTGGTTTGCTTTTGACGCTCCGTCAACCCGTGAACCCGTTGTTTTTTGTACGGGTTGCATTCCAGATTATGTCTGAGGAGCCTGTTCATTGAAGCAGGACACATTTGAAATTGTTTGCTCAATTTACGGCCAGATACGGCCGGATTAAGTCTTATTCGCTCCCTCACACATTTGATCTATTTCTTCGTTCTGGTAGTTCGGCTGGCACCTCCTTTGTGTTAAATATGGACATTTCCAGTTTCCTTGAACCGTTTAGAGGAACTAAGAATGAAACGCTTACTCACTCCGAACTGCTTAAGGCTATTGAATATCTGACACAGTCTAAGCTTTTGCAAATGTAATTTTTAAACTTGCTCCCGTATGGCTTCCATGGTAGCTGATAAATATAAACAAACGGATTCGCTTATTTATCTTCAGCGATATGCTGCCAAAATAATACACTCAAAACGGGTATGATCAATTCCGCTGTTAAAATTACCCAGCTGAAATAAACCAAGACTGAAAAAAATGTCACCTATTGTGAGACACACTGTAAAATAAAGTGCTCCATTTCTAAATTATCTAGCTTATAGGCCGAATGAAAGCACTAGGCTTACATAACATTTCGCAACCCTACAGTTATTTAAAAAAACATCATGCACATCATGTACAAATTTCCTTTATTTGTCAATTTGACACCCATCGTAGCAATATTCTGGGGACCATGATTCGACCTCTCCAGCCTAGACAATACTGCTTGAATATATCAAAACATATGTTGTTGCCAAAAACTTTTTTTAATTTCTCTGAAAAGTATTCTGCTGATGACTTTTCAGCGACTTTAAAAAAAAACTTAAACACAACTTCAATAAGTGTCTCAGCTTATTTCTGTTGAACTTAATTCCACATGTCTCAAACACTAAGCGAGGAATGGCTCATAAACAACATACAAAATAACTTTACTGAAGACTCCCTCAAGAAATCCATTCATCATCTGGTTACAGTTCCAAATCCTTCAACATTGTCGCAACCCAAATACCACCGGCCAAGCAGTCGTTCTCATCTTCGAAATTTATTACAGCTGCATTTCCCAATCGTTTATCTTCCACGCTGACCACCGCCGCCACTGCCGCCGGGGATCAACCAGATACTATTTCACCGCGCGATGATCTGTTCGATTTGTTTCCGTTTCGGCCATTAGCCCCTGCCTGTCCTGCCCTGTCCTGTTTAGCGTTCTTGCCAATTCGTACGTGTACGGCGGAATGAACGACCCTTTATTCGTAAATGAAGCTGAGATGTGTACTAACGCTTGCTTGCCCACACACGAAACGCTGAATCCGAGCTCCGAGCGTTCCATCGGCCAACGGCGAATCTATAGGCCATCTTAGCCCGCGGCCAGGACCATAAATGATTGACGGCACGCGCAATGACGCCCACCAGCGACGATGTATCTGATATATTTTCGTGTGGATTTTGTTTCCTCGACTTTACAGACAAGGTGAGATTAGTCAATACAATAATGGTCAAAATCGCCTAAACGGCCAGCGCCATTATTTGTTCCAATAACAAATTTTGACCACAAACTCCCACACATCATACCCACCGTGGAAAACATGAGAGGATCTACTCTACATGTCCGAGGCAACAATAGATCTGATGACTGTGCGCCGCTTTTTGTAGCGACCGATGTCGGTCCGTTTTTGGGAAGATCCACCATGAGGCGGCCTCTGTGTGCGGCCGCTGTGCCGCGAAACACTAAGACGGTTGATTTGGGTTTAAAGTGATTTTTAATTCGGACCATAACTCAGAAGAAATATGATTGCGATCGTGGCTACTAGCAAACAGCGGGCAATACCAACATATCGAACATACCCTTCATAAACAGATGGCCCGATTGGTTGGAGAGGGAAGGGAGGCTTGTGTTTCCTTCGATATGCTGGGAATTTAAAAGGGGGAGAAAGAACCACGGGGTGAATTTATTAATGAAGATGGCCAACGAGCGCGTGCGAGGTCACACAGGGAGCGATCGTATCGATTTCAACAACGGGAGAATGCAGTTAATTTTTGAAAAATTGATTTGGTTAAGCCGAGTCGGTAGCGGAATTTATGTGACGCGATTGAGTTGAGAGCGCAAGAAACCGACCGGCAATGAAAGTTACGATGATAAGCTACCGAGGAGGCAGAACTTTTTATGATGCGCGTCGGATCTTGAGAAGGTTTTTTTTTTGTGTCTTTTGCTGTGATTCACGACTGTTCTGCCATGAATTGCATATTTGTAACATTTGCATGTCAGTGCACTGTGTAATATTGTCAATTTTTTCGACAAAAATTGACAGCTTCTTTAAAAACCTTTAACGCTAGAGGTTTAAAGGTTTTGGGAGCGTTTATTGTGCGTTTAAATAAACATTATCTATACTTCGCTGTTAAACTGGCAGCATGGCATTTCCGACGCTATATTTTGGAAAAAAAATGTTCATGTTCTCGCAGCACTGCCATGTTGTCATACGGGCCTACAACAACAATAACATCGTTTTGCATTCAACAGAGTGTTTGATTTTTCTTCTGTTTCCAATTTTTTTTCCTGAAATAATGGATGAAACTATTGGGTAATGTATAATTTGATTCTGAATTTCAATTTTTTCAACAAGAACTTTAACCGTCAAACTATCGACCTCGGTGACTATCGACCTCGGCTCTGGTGGAGAAGGAGTCGCGATCGCCCTGCATAACAACATCAAGTGCCACATACTTCCGAGCTTCCAGCTGCAGTTTATCGAAGGCATCGGAGTTGAGATCGAATCTGCCGTCGCCCCTATCACCATCATCGCGGCCTATTGTCCCAAGCAAGCAAACACCGCCAACGGAACAACAACGGTCCTACGAAATGACATCCGCAAGATCTAACTCGGAGGCAGGGGCAGTTTATCATCGCCGGCGACTTGAATGCGAAACACGAAACCTGGGGGAACACCCGGTGCAACCGAAATGGCATCATTCTACAGGAGGACCTGGAAAAGCACCATCCTGGGCCCAGAAACTCCCACCCGGTTGTGCAGATTCGGAGCCCACTCAACAATCGACATCTTCCTCACCAACATGGGAAACAACATTGCCGGGCCGGTCGTGCACCAGGAGCTCAGCTCGGACCACTATTCAGTGGTGGCCGAAGTTGACTCCTCGGTCAACCGGCATCGAATCACCAGACGAAACTACCATTGCGCCAGTTGGGAAAGTTTCCGACAACACGTTGACGACAACATCGATTTCGACGTGCACCTTGATTTGGTTAATTACATCGAACGGCAGCTGCAGAGCAACGAGCAAGCGATTTCCCAGGCCCTGGAGCAACATGTCCCAGTGATAGATCAGGTGAGCAACTCTGTACCCTTTGATAGACCCACTAAAGAACTGATACAATTGCGCAACGCCACCCGAAGGCAATACCAGCGACCTGGTCTGCCTACTCTCCAAAGTCATTGTAATCGAATGACAAAAATTATTAAGGCCAGAATGGTGGATCTCAGAAATAACAATTTTTCCGACAAGATCCGCTCTCTTCCAGATTTTGCAAAGCCGTTTTGGAAGTTGACTAAAATTTTAAAAACTAAACCAAGGCCTATTCCACCGTTGATCCCACTAAACAGCAATGGCTCCAAGGATCGCCTGATAACTCCTGCAGAGAAGGCTGCTGAGGTATGTCAACTCGTCAGTGCGCACGAAGCTTCCGTTGGCGAGCTTACAAACAACATCCATCTAAGTCCCAACAACTTCTCGGAAGAGTTGGAGATCTCAGCTGACGAATTGTTGACCTACATCAAAACATCTAAGAACATGAAGGCCCCAGGACATCATGAACTTGGAGCTCAAGCAATTGAGCCCCCAGTTCTACATTCATCTAGCGTTGATTTTCAACAAATGCCTGCTACTTAGCTACTTCCCCTCGTGTTGGAAGTCAGCCAAAGTCATCCCCATCCAGAAACCTGGGAAAGATCCTTCCAATCGCAAGAGTTATAGACCAATCAGCCTTCTCTCAGGCTTAGTCAGCAGTCTGCCTTGGCTTTTCCCTAGACAGCAAGCTTATTTTCAGGGAGCAGGTTGACAAAACTGTCACAAAGTGTAACGTTATGTTGAAGCTACTGTACCCATTGATCAACAGAAGATCTACATTATCTTTGAAAAACAAGCTTGCTGTCTACAAGCAAATCATACTGCCGGTCATCGAATACGACATGCCAGTCTGGGAGAGTTGCGCAAAAACACATCACCTGAAGCTGCAGCGTGTTCAGAAGAAGTTCCTCAGGATGATCCTTAACACCCCTCCGAAGACAAGAACAACTGAGGTCCACCGTCTGGCCGAGATAAAGTTACTCAAAGAGCGATTCAGTGAGTCTATAAATCCGTACAGAGCACGCTGCCTGACATCGAATCACCAGATGATCCGGAATCTGGCTCCCCACTCTTAGGTTTTTCAAATTGTAGTTGTAGTTGGAGGTTAAGTAGGTTATTAAATTTAATTAACAATGCCCCAAGGGCTGATCTGAAAATTAATTTAAAAAAAAAACATAAAACTTACAAAACACATAAAACACACTAAAAAAAGCTGAATTGGACTGAAACACTTAAAAATTGTAAATTAGTATATTAGACAAAGAATGCAAAAATAAACAAGAATTTTACTACTACTACCACCTCACTTTGTAAGTGGCTCCAGACCGCCGGTCCGATGCGACATTCGGTCTGATGTTTAAATAATTTACCAGACATTATGTGAATCCAGCGTATAGTTCACCAAACCAAACCCTGCTGTCTAGCAATCCTTTTATCCTGTGATTTCTCATGAAAGTGCAGAGGTGTTTTCGACTTCGAATAAAGCGAGTATCATGTCATAATATTTCTACCCTTTCCTTATTTGACTTGCATTCCGGCGGGAACAGCACCGGTATTGCCTTGGTATTAAATCACCACACAAACAGGAGAAAATAACATATGAAAACCTAGTTTTGATCTTGGTAACTGGCTTGGTTTTTGAGAGCCCACCATAAGAGGTAAAATACCTAAAAAATACCTAAGAATTGCAAGCAAAATATCTCTCGAAAAACAAAACTTGTTAGTTTTGATATCTAGGAATACCTGAGAGGTATTGTCTTACCTCAATTTGGAATTCGCATAATATTGTGGGAACAATATTAAGGAATTATCTTCAGGTATTTTACCTCGTATGCAGCGCTCTTACACAGAAAAAAAATCTGAATTTTCATTATGATCTAAATATCCGAGCATGTGAAATTGTATTTCATTCCACACGAAGCAGCAACTTGCATGAAATAGTTCTTACAAAGAGGAGCTTTTGCATACAACATTATCGACAATGTTTGGAATGTCCCAGAACTTTACACGATTTATAATGTTAATTTGTAAGTTTTGTGATGCTCCATTTATGTGCATGATATTGAACAGAAATTTACACTACTTTTTCGAGCTATGTCAATACCAAGGCCAGTAATCAAGTTATTCGTTCCTGCTCGGGCAGTTTTGAAGCATTGAGGATGTATGTTAATCCCATCTGTTGGTTCTCTGTGTGATGATCTGGCAAAACAGGAGCAGCAACCTCGAGCGGTCCATCATGCTCATGCTTATGCTCAGGCTCAATATTTTCAACAGTATTTTTGTTATTGACGAATTTCACGCCAACTTGTCTTCGAGATTGGCAGCACCCTCTCAGATTTCAATGAAACTTTGTGGGTGTGTACACTATGTCTTTTCAAGCAACTTTGCATACATTTTTTTTAAATTTTTCTAGACTGCCACTTGAAAAGGGCTTAGGTTTTATGATCGATTTTTTTTTAAATCAACATAACTCAAAAAGGACAAGACTTACAAAAATGTTATGTATAGGTGACTTTTATAGAGAATCGTCTTAAATTTTATTAAACCAATTGTAAAAATTGTTAAATCGATTCTAACACGCTAAAAAATTTGTTTTAATATAAAGCCAATTGGCAAAATATGGCTATTTTAGAATTGGACGAATTTTTTTCTTAATAATGCAATATAATTGTCTAAAAGTTCGCTATACATTGCAAGATGGGCACTTTTAAGGAAAAAAAAATTTTGCTAACAACAACTTTTTCATGTCCTATTTTTACCGTGTATCACGCCAACTCGTCTAGTTATGGTATTGACACCCCTAAAGAATCCAATAAAATTAAGCAGTAATAAAGAATTCAATTTATTGGAAGTCTTTGCAAAAAAACAATAATCATCTAGACTAACATTTGAAAAGGGTCAAAAACATTACATTCCACTTGACATCAGTAAAACAGAACCAAAAGTGTACGTTTAAGTAAAAGTCATTCATAACTGCTTGTTCGGATATTCCTAATTTTAGGGGCGATTAAAAAATGGCATCGTTTATCTTGGGGGGGGTGGAAGGAAGGTCATGATTTGTTACAGTACGTGTAAAAAGTATGGGAAAAATTGTGATAGAGGGGTCTGATAAATCTATAAAAAAAATACCGGACGTCATATTTGAATCGTCGTTAAATGGATATGCACCAAGTATTTTTTTTTTTTCTTTATTAGAGTGGCTTTCAGCCTCTCGCCACATGCACCAAGTATTATCAAATTAGAAAATTTTTATTTGATAAGACTTGATGCATTTCCATTTCAAGACGATTCAATTATGACGTTATCGGAATTTTCAAAATTATGTTTATGTCCATAAAAATTCATAGGGTTTTGCTTGGTAAGGGTTTCATTTTATTTATTTTAAATATGTACATTTTTAAGTATTAAGGTCTGTATCCACATTGACCCGGACACCTTCAAATCATTGTAACTTTTGAAATATTGCACGTAGGAAAGAAAAATTCCACTGTGGTATATCTGAAAGTCTATTATGTAAAAGACTATGATTGATGTTAACATTTCATGTTAAGTATTCAAGAAGGCGACGAAAGAAAAACAAGTGCGCGAGCGAATTTTGTACGGGCGTACGGCAAATCCTGACTTGTCAATACGGGACCTAGCAAAAACATTGGATTTGCCTAAATCCACTGTTTGCGATGTGCTCAAATCATTTTCGGCACGTTTGACGGTGGAGAGGAAACCGAGAAGTGACAAAAACATTGGACGCGCTGATCCTGTCATGGACCGAAAAGTGAAAAGGATATTAACGAAAAACCCAAATCTCTCCATTCAAACGGTGGCTCGTAAAATAGGGATGCCACCTTGTTTTGTCCAAAAATCACAACAACGTTTGGGACTTAAGTCGTATAAAGTAAAAACAGTTCCAAATTGCAACGACAAACAGAACTTGGCAGCAAAATCACGGGCTCGACGTTTGTACTGCGAATATTTGACGAAGTTTTCATGCGTTGTTTTGGACGATGAAACTTATGTCCTGGAGGATTTTAAGCAGCTTCCAGGGCTGGCTTTTTATTCTGCTATGGCCAGAAATGCTACAGCTGAGCATTTCAGAACGAAGAAGGCATCGAAATTTCCCAAAAAATACCTTGTGTGGAGCAATTTGCACGTGTGGCAAAAAGAGTAAATCTTTCGTCACTACAGGCACAATCAACAAGGAGATCTATCAGAAAGAGTGTCTGCAGAAGCGATTGCTACCCTTCATCAAAAGTCACAAAGAAAAACCTTTGTTCTGGCCCGATTTGGCATCATGCCACTATGCTAAAACTATGGTACCAAGCAAATCAAGTGAACATTGTACCAAAAACCTCAAACCCGCCAAAGTGCTCAGAGCTACGACCAATCGAGAGATATTGGGCTCTGATGAAGCGGAAGCTTTCTGGAAAGAAGCAAGGAATCAAAGACATCAAACACTTCCAGCAAATTTGGACAAAGACGGCTTCTACGGTTTTAGAAGAGTCTTTACAAACCCTAATGGACGGAGTTAAGCGCGAAGTTTGAAAATTTTATGCAAATACCGAATAACTATGTTTTGTCTTCACGAATTGTTAAAACACATCCCATGAATCTGAAATAAACAATTACCTCGGAAATATAATGCAAAATTTATGTTTTATTCATGTTTTGAGGTGTCCGGATTATTGCGGATACAGACCTTAGTAATTTACATAGATTCATATATTTAAGTTATAAATTTTTCATATACAAAGTAAATTTCTATTGATTATCCTTTCAATCAGAAAACCTTTTAGAAAACAATGAACCTGTGTACCAGGTATTGTCTTTCCGTGGCTATATAACTCCTCAAGTTCTTCTGACATTTTTGCAAACTGTTCAGCTGATATGAAGCAAAAAATAAGTTTTGTAATACTTTTGTTTGACTCTTCAACTGCCCAGTCATTTAGTTCCCGAGAAGTTTTGATTGTGTTTCCATAATCTTGAGCAAGGCATGCTCTTTTTGCCATTCGCTTGAGAGTACCAACAAAAGCATCAAATAGACCCATAAGACATTGCATCGAAGTGCCAGTTTGCTTCCAATCCATACTTGGACTCGAAATTGCACAAGCTGGCAAAGTACTTTTTGTTCTTATAATGAGCCGCTGCTCCCTCTGATTTGAACATAATTTTTGAGCAATATATTGAATTTTGTTTAATGAAATCTGGCAATTTTGATATAAACAACTGAACTGCTATTGAGTCATGGGTCAATACTTCAGATATTATGATAATGCTTTTGTTTTCCAACTTATTATCCATTTTGTAATATACTTCAAAGTTTTGGTGAAAAACAGGATCAATTACCTGATTTAATTGTAGTATGACTAAAGTTTTAAAACAAATTATAATTAAAAAATAAGCCATTTCCAAATGGTAGCCATGATATTTTCAAACATTCAAAGACCCTCAAAAAATCCAAATTGTCATTATAATTAAATTTAATTTGCTTCTGTGAGGTTTTAGGACCAAATTATATGACGAGTTGGCGCGATACACGGTAAAAATAGGCCATGATTTTTTTTTTGTTAGCAAAACTTTTTTCCCTTAAAAGTGCCCATCTCTTGATGTATGGTGACTTTTTCAACAATTATATTGCCTTTATTTAAAAACAAAAAACATTTCATCCAATTCTATTAATCTACCATTTTTTGCAAATTACCTCTAAATTTTAAAATATTTTTTTTTTAGCGTGTAAGAATCGATTTAACAATTTTAACCTTTATTTTTCATAAAAGCTGAGACGATTTTCTAAAAGTCACTCATATATTACTTTTTTGCAAGGCTTATGCTTTTTGAGTTATGTTGACATGAAAAATTTGTTGTTAGAAAAACGTTTTTTCCTTAGAAGTGCCCATTTTGCACTGCATGGCGAACGTTTATACAACTATATTGCCTTTATTATGAAAAAGTTTCGTCCAATTCTAAGGTAGCCTTTTTTTTTGCAAATCAACTTTATATTTTAAAATATATTTTTTTAGCGTGTAAGAATCGATTTTACAATTTTGAACATAGGGTAACGGGATATAATGTCAGCCTAGCTCTTTCATTCGGCCTATGTACCAAAAATGTCATTAATTCGACGATAATCAACAAAATGATGTTCCTATCAGGATGACCGATTTATGTCAAAGCCATTGAGACATTATTGATCAATTAATAGTTGTTCACTTCTACGTAATTTTCGATTTCCTCAACTTTTTAGACAACATGACTTTACTGGTTAAGCTGAACAGATTATCTACACGGTCTTCGAATGATCTAAATTTGCAGAAATTGAACCTATAAACCGAATAATGCAGTCAAGATGTACAGAAAATAGTCACACGTTATAAACTAACAGGTCATTTAGGTATAATATCAATGATAACAACACAGACCCAATGTTAGTAACATATTTTTTCCACGTTCCCAACCATGGCCTGTTGTAAGGAAAGCACAGTAAAAATGTTGATATTGGTAAAATTTACAATAAAAATGTCTGAGTTTCGGTTAAAAGTTTTTCATATGGCTCATCTTAACCCAAACTAAAAGAACAAAATCTGTGTAGAGTGAATTATAATGTTTTGATTATCAAATGGTCGCTAAATCATATGTGAAAATCACTTGACTGTTTCTTAGCAGCTTTAGTATAGTTTGATTTATGAAGTTGTTTGTTGGGTAGAGCAAATATAGCTGGGAACGCATTAAATCAGAAAATCAGAAAAAAAATCGTACGAAGACAATATTTAATAACAAATCTGTCGAATGAGACGAACTTGCATCCATGAATAGACCCAATTTGGTGCTTATAGACCGACATTACATCCATATCCCTCCAGAGTTTCTGACTTAATAAAATGAGTTGTGTAACTTTTCATGGTACCTACTACCAAATGGTATATTAAACATATCTCAGCAAGTGTATAACTAGTTCAATATCGCTTCCAGCTCAAATACCTTATGAGTTATAATGAAAAATGTAATCGATTGTGGCGATTGTGGATATTAGGCTGAGTCAAGGGACACATACCCTAAGAGTTCAGAAAATTTTCTAAAAGTCGCACATACATCACTTTATTGTAAGTCTTGTCCTTTTTGAGTTATGTTGATTTAAAAAAATAAACGATCAAAAAACTTAAGCCCTTTTCAAATGGCAGTCTAGATAAATTTTGAAAAAAAAAACAATGTATGCAAAGTTGCTTGAGAAGACATAGTCTACACACCCACAAAGTTTCATTGGATTCTAAGAGGGTGCTGCCAAACACTGGATGAGTTGGCGTGAAATTCGTCTATTTACTTACTCCGTTAATATTATAGGAAACACTACTGATCATTGACTATAGTAATATGATAGCTTCAATCTATTCCTCTAATGGGAGAAAAAATAATTCATCAGTTTGTCAGGCTACAAGATTGCACACACAACCCTTAAATATCAGACAACGAATGGTAGCGAAAAAATCGAATCACAGATAGCAACACGGAAGACAATCCCCAACTGTTGCAAATGTCTTCGTGTGAAAAAGATAAAGCGCCCATTCATAAAATCCACCGGCGAGTAAAAATCGACAGGTTTATTCACTGTCAGGCCTGGCTTAACGCAAGATAATGTCCGTGAGTTCACAAACAATCTCTCGGATCCCTCGAACCACCACCGCCGCCACCATTGCCAAAGAACTGGCAGAGAGCAGTCCGTACTGCACGGTGAACAAGTGGTTTATGTAAATTATTACGACTTTTAATTAAGTTTGACGGAATTGATAAATATAATCCTATTTGATTTTATTTAATAGGTTAGTTAGGTCTGTAGGAATCGGACGGTAATGTGTACAAGGTTTCTTGCGTAAATTTATAGGAGTGGATTCGTGTCGAGCCGGCAATGTACGAAGTGCACAGTTACTGGCTGTGGGCTATGTGTCGCAGGGCCGGGCTCTGGTGTAAATAATGGCCGATAGATTATGGTCAATCGATTGATGCAATTATCGTTCGGTGGGGACAGAGAGTGTAACGAAGTTAAACCCATCGTGAACAAAAATTAGTGGAGATGTAAATAGATAAAACAAGCACGCTGATGACATCTTTATTTTATTGCCAAACGATGAAATGTGACCGGGGATGGTATTTGTTTCATATATAGCCATCTGGCTATATTTTACAATTAAAACTCATCTTAAATAATACCAGGAAGTGACTTCATAGCTAATGAGTTTTATAAATTCATCAATCTCTGCACAACAGCAATCAACACCGTCTTTCGGTTGAAAGCGAATGCCATTTTCGAAAAAGACATCATTAAGCGACGAGCCCCAAATCTCCAGACAATGCAGGTCCACTTGTTATTTGAACAAGCGCTCAACTGCGATTCACAATAGCATTCGAGTGAAAAGGCAAAGTTTAACCACAATTTAACCCCTCATTAGCCTTGTTACCTGGCCTGCCGATTCTATTCAGCCTGCTCAAAGACCTCCTCAAGAAGGATTAAAATTTGATCACTTTTGTCCGCTCGAATGGACTCTGCTTCGAAAGATTGACTACACGCTCGCTGCTCAGTACCTACCTATGCTGTATTCATGGGCTGACAGGTTTCCATCCAGGAAAAAGAGTAGAAAAAAGTGGTTCATTATGGCGTTGCTTCAGTTGTCGCACCATACCGAATCAGAAACGACAAGTCACACAGCCATTCGAAGCGGAGATCCATGAATCAAAACACGATTCATTCATAAAAAGCTGATTCTTTTGGTGGTGCATGGTGAGAGGAACGAAGGGAGGGCACAACATGGAGCAGTGCTGACTGCTTGTTCTCTCCAACTCTTTTGACGATCTTAAGTCGCACGAGCGCATGCCGAGAGTTAGAGATTGTCAAGCTGCGCAAAAAAGAGCATTAATCTTAGTCTTTGTGAACGACTCAGGAAACTGTTTGGGGTGCTTTTGGTGGAGAATTCGAGAGCCAGAGGTATGAAAAGATATTAATAATACACACAAGTGTAAGAGTCCGAACCCCTCCTCCACTTTTCCCTCTGACACCGACACGACAATGACAGCGACGATGCGCGGTGGGGAATATCTGCAAAGTGTTGCCGATGTCGTCGTCGTTGGTATTGGTGGGAGGCAGATCCAGCTGAATCGAACAAACGAACAACACTCACCACTGGAAAATGGGTGTTAAGAAACACAATAAAGGTGTGTCAAAAATTATTATTATGTCTGAATGCACGATGCGAGCCAGGGGAGGAGGCTCTTGCTGTCCTATTTATAACGCTAATAAAAGTGTTGTTTTACAATTTTCGAGCCAAAACTTATTGTTATAGGTTGTTCTTTAGCGCAGCGGTCCCGTGACGATCTCCCACCAGGGGGGGCGGATCCAGATGGAGCGATAAATTTGACACTAGGAACAATCTGACGGCAATTTTGTAAAGCTCTTTTGCAGATTGCGATGTATCGTGAATTCTTTCGGGATGAGGTTAATTCGGATGTGGTTGTCGTTAATCAAATTGACGGCTTGCATAAATGTAGAAGAAATGCGATGCAAATTTTAAATTATAGGGAACTCTAGGGCTTTGAGAAATATTGAGCAGAAACAAAAAATAAAAACCTGAATAAATCCACCGATGGTGAGACTGAACCCTTCTTACACTTCACCAGAATTACGAACTCAAATGTGGCCAATATGGTAATGTATACATATTTTAATCAGAAATTCCAGGAAGAACCAGGAATATTCGATATGTCATACATTCAGTTTATAAAGTGAATGATTTGTCAATCCTGAACGTATTGTATCCATGTGATTAAAATATTGTTATTAATAGTCTTCAACGACCTGTTTATGTTAGTTATATAAAAAAAAAAAAAATATAAATAATATTAATTATATATAATAAGTAATAAAATAAATTATTATACAATGCTTTGTGTGGTTTTTGTTTTTTGTTATGGATTCTAGTGGTAAGTGGTGGTGGTTGGGAATTGTGTGGTATTGGAATGGGGTTTGTTGTATTTGGTTTGGGGGAAACGGCGAGCTTGTTATTTGTGGTAGGTGGGGGGCGGGGGAGCGAAGAGGGGAAAAAGGAAGGGGGGGTGGGGTGGGGGGTGGGGTGTATGGTTGTAAAGGGTGATACGGTCAAAATTTGGTCAAGGGAAAACGCGTGTAAATCGGTGAAATCGTTTATTTAAAAAATCAAATTAAATTTCTTTTTCAATTTCAATTAGTATAAAATTCAGGAAAAATATTCAGTTAGGCTTCCGCTTTTCCAAATCCGAATTGCCGGGCCTTACGCTTGACCCCTGCCATCAGATTTTGTACAGCCACCTTGTCCACTTTCTTCGCCGCAGAAAGCCAGTTTGCCTTGAACTGCTGCTCGTCCTTAGCAGTTTTTTTGGTCTTCTTTATGTTCCGCTTGACAATAGTCCAGTATTTCTCAATTGGGCGGAGCTCTGGCGTGTTGGGAGGGTTCTTGTCCTTGGGAACCTCCTGCACGTTATTGGCGGCGTACCACTCCATGGCCTTTTTACCGTAATGGCAAGATGCCAAATCCGGCCAAAACAGTACGGAACAACCGTGTTTCTTCAGGAAAGGCAGCAGACGTTTATTCAAACACTCTTTCACGTAAATTTCTTGGTTGACAGTCCCGGAAGCTATGAAAATGCTGCTCTTCAAGTCACAGGTACAGATGGCTTGCCAAACCAGATATTTCTTTGCGAACTTTGACAGTTTCGTGTGCTTGAAAATATCTGCTACCTTTCCCCTTCCTTTTGCCGTATAAAACTCCTGTCCCGGAAGCTGCTTGTAGTCGGCTTTGACGTAGGTTTCGTCGTCCATTACCACGCAGTCAAACTTCGTCAGCATCGTCGTGTACAGCCTCCGGGATCGCGCTTTGGCCGTCGTATTTTGTTTATCATCGCGATTTGGAGTCACTACCTTCTTGTAAGTCGATAGTCCGGCATGTTTTGTGGCTCGATGCACGGTTGTAGACGATACACCCAGCTTATTTGCGGCATCTCGGAGAGATAGGTTAGGGTTTCGCTGGAAAGTACCGGCAACTCTCTTTGTCGTCTCAGCGGCTTCCGGTTTTCGATTTCCCCCCGATCCAGACTTCCTGGCTGTCGACAAACGTTCCCCAAACACTTTAATTACATTTGTAATGGTTGATTTGGCAACTTTTGGCGATTTTGCCAACTTTGCGTGCGAGTAGCTCGGATTTTCGCGATGCGCGAGCAAAATTTTGATACGCTGCTCTTCTTGCTTGGACGGCATTTTGACAACTGAAGAGTGAATTCCAAAATTAAAATAGGAGCAACATTCTACACACACACACCTTCAAAATGAGGGGTGTTCAGGTTTTTTTAAATGCAAAATTGAAAGAAATACGTCATGTTGATATTGACCAAATTTTGACCGTATCGCCCTTTAATCCCCTTGACTGGCAAAAGGTTATGCAACCGATCGGGCTCTTATACTACCTATTGCTTTTTTTTCTAGATCTAGCGATTTGTCCCTCTCCCAATACTGCCTAACACGGGTGAGAAATTATCTCCCGCTGTTGGGTTTATTTTTAGCATGCACCGCCTATTTCTGGTGCTAATACTGATCCCCACCAGTACGATTTAAAAAAAATGTTTAAATAAGAATCCTTCGTGTATTATTCGAGAAAAAAGTGCACTATGGTTGAAGCCTGTCCACGTTAAATGTCGGACACTACGATGTTGTCAGCAAAAAAAATTAAGACACAATTTAACAAAACCGATTCTTTGAGTGTGAGCTTTTTAGTGGACCTGTAACAAAAAAATGAGAAGAAAGATTAGTAATTTCCATTGAATTCCAACTAGCTTTATTGTTTATTTTGACATATACGCGTTAGTACACGACACTGAAGAAGTCTGCACATTGTAGACGAAATACGCGTATCTGTCAAGATAAGCAATAAAGGTAGTTAGAATTAAATGGAAATTATTAATCTTTCTTCTCATTTTCTAGTCAAAACCGATTGTTTATTTCAGTACAAAAGAGTTATATATACAGTAAAAACTGTTGATTTGGATGTTAATCCAGCTTTCTTCAAATTCTCGAACTGTTTGTAGTACACCCACCATCAGATTCCGTACAGTATCCTCAGATACGGTAGCGGTGGCGGTGCTCCATCTTCTCTTGAAATCGTCGATCCCATTTGCTTTCTTCTTAATTTCAAAAAGTCTCCGCTAAACCACAGTTAGGCGGATTGGCTATTTTTGGCACGTGTTTGACCTCTTATGCCTTTCACCATTCCAGGATGGATTTTGCTTAGTGAAAAGAGGCCAAAACAGAGCTGGAGAGTCGTAGCTTCTGATAAACGGTAGCAATCGCTTTTGCAGACATTCTTTCTCGTACACATCCTTGTTTATAGTGCCGATAGAGACGAAACTTGTCGATTTTCGACCACAACTACATATGACCTGCCAAAACAAATACTTCGTGGGGAATTAAGACACCTACTTTGTCCGGAAATACTCGGCAACGGCGTTTCTTTTCATTGCGGTATAAAAAGCCAGACCCAAAAGCTGTTGAAAGTCTTCGAGCACATTTTGTCGTCTATTATGGAACGAGAAATTGTTTGCAAAAACTTGGTTTTGCTTGTCATCACGGCACCTTTCTCACTTTTTCCGCCTTCATTTGATGCCTCTGCTTGACGTTTCACACATTTGATTTAGATTTTCCGAATTTTCGAGAAACATTCCGCACAGAAAGTTTGGGATTTTTTCAATAAAGGCTACCACCTTCTTGTCCATTTGGCGGGAGCATACTTTTCGGTTTGTTACCCTTTCAACATTTCGACCACAGTCAAGCGCTGGTCAAAAAACACCCCCAACCTTTAATAAGGGCTTAACTACACTTTCAAATTCTAACTTTTTTCAGCTACGAGATAACGGATTATTGTCATCGACAAAGTTGTAGAGCAGATAATTTTAAGAAAAGTTGCTGAAGACACTAAGTTTCTAGAGCCAGACGCTAAAGAGATTTAATTGGTTTTCTTTCAGCACTACCATAAAACTTTTTTTTTTCAGATATTTAATACTTTTTTCCAATTTGACGATTTCAATATGTTCTAAGAAATTGTATGAATTATTGAAATATACATTTTTGCTCAACGCTCCAATGCTCTCTGGTGACCACATTTTGATATATGGTGATTCAAGTGTCTGTGTGACGTCATAATCAACCGCCTCAAAAAGGGTGGGCGGGTCCTGGCGGGGTCTTAAACAGATTGTATTTGAAAGATTATCTTATGAACTAGTATTTCTGAAATATTCAGCGTTGAGTACTGAAGGGTACCTAGTAAAACTTCAGTTTGAAATAGTACAGGTTAAAAGACAATTTATATTTCGTATGTGACGTAATATTCAACAAACTAACAAAATATATGCGCGTCTTCATATTAATTGTATTTGGTTGTCTCGTCCCTACTTCTGAAACCTTCCTCATACCCCCCAAAATGCTACGTAATTTATGCATGTTCTCTTTATAAAGTTATCCACAGCGAAGCGCAAGCAGCAATTTAAAGCATCAGTAGTGACATCACATTCTATCTACAAAAGTGGTAAATTTTTCAAATACATTAGTTACAATTTTACCTATTACCAACAATATATCGCATTTTGATTAGACTCGGTACCTCACAGAGCACAACGGGCCACTCTTCTTCTAATTAGTTGAATATTATGACACATCCAATATATTAATTGACTAATAACTAGTATTATTTCTAACAAAGATTTTTCTGGGTACCCAACGCTGAAAATTTCAGAAGTACTAGTTTATTAGATAATCTTTCAAATGCAATCGGTTTGAGATCGCGCCAGGGTCCGCCCAGACTAAGGACTTACTAGGTACTCTTTGGTAATTTCTGGATTTCTAGTTCATAAGATACTCTTCCAAATGCAATTAATTTGAGACCCGCCATATATTTTTTTAGTTTGTTGGCTATTACGTCACATGCAAAATATAAATTGGCTTATAACCTGTACTATTTTAAACTGAGCTTATACTAGGTAACCCTCAGTACTCAAAGCTGAACATTTCGGGAATACTAGTTCATAAGATAATCTTTCAAATACAATCTGTTTAAGACCCCGCCAGGACCCGCCCACCCTTTTTGAGGCGGTTGATTATGACGTCACACAGACACTTGAATCACCATATATCAAAATGTGGTCACCAGAGAGCATTGGAGCGTTGAGCAAAAATGTATATTTCAATAATTCATACAATTTCTTAGAACATATTGAAATCGTCAAATTTGAAAAAAGTATTAATTATCTCAAAAAACCAGTTTTATGGTAGTGCTGAAAGAAAACCAATTCAATCTCTTTAACGTCAGGCTCTAGAAACTTAGTGTCTTCAGCAACTTTTCTTAAAATTATCTGCTCTACAACTTTGTCGATGTCAATAATCCGTTATCTCGTAGCTGAAAAAAATTAGAATTTGAAAGTGTAGTTAAGCCCTTATTAAAGGTTGGAGGTGTTTTTTGAAAAGATCCGGAAAAACATTTTGAGCAACTCTTCTGAATACACCTAGTCGATAAAATGGTGACAAAAGGATGAAAATGTTTTTGACCGTCAGAATTGTTTTTTTCAGAATTGTGCCAATGTGCGCTGCTAGCCATCAAAAAACTGAAAGGAAGAGATAATTCCCGATCAATTCGCGATTAGGGCGTACATGCAAAATACAAACAAAATGTTTTTTCCATGCAATGCATAATTACTGCAACTAAGTCATGAGTTTTGACCTTTTTGTCCTGGTTGTGCTTTAATTTTATTCATTAAATATTGTTTTTGCAAAGGGCGTAGAGCTATTTTAGGACAGGACCTGCCAGCTGTTAGTGCAAAAACAAGACCATTTACCTGTCAAAAAAGACCGTTTTTTATTGGTCGCTTTGACAACCGCCTCTACCGCCTCCGTCGAGTTATGTTACAAGCAGGCAGTTTGTTGTTGGTTTGGCGGTGTTGCTAGTAGTCACTGCTTTTTCACTTTTTGTGACAACTAGAACAAATCTCGAGTAATTCATGTTAAGGGCCTAAAAGCCAATTGTAAACAATGACTTTAAAGGTCGATTTCTCCTGAATCATAAATCATTCTCGTAAAATGAAAGCAGCATCTGGTAGAAGAATGTTAGTTCTACCATATGGAGTAGCTGGATATAATGAGATTCTCGTGATTCCTGAGAGATCAACGTTTAAAGTCATTGTGTAAAAATGGCTTTTAGGACCTAATCATGAATTACTCGAGAAATGCGGAACTAAAAGTTCACTTTTGAAGTGGGTTTATTTTAAATCAGTTCGAAATGAAGTTTAAAGCGATAAATTGTGGTCGCAGTGACGTGTCACATTCGGGTCTCCATTTTCATCGGTTCCCGAGAGATCCAATCGTTCGCCTGAGAGTGGGTGAAGGCCTGCATTGGGAACGCAAGCTAAGGAAGACATTCTCTTGCTCAAGCTTTCTCCCCCACAGCAGAATTGGCAGCGTAAGCATCAACGACAAAAGATTTTTTTAATTACTTTATTTTCAATGGGATTACTGTGTAAACATATCTGGCAACACTGGAGCGACCCCCGTATCATATCAATCATAAATTTATAAGAGGTCATCTTTCTCTGAGCTGGCAGGTCCTGTCCTAGCTACTGATGGGTTACGAGCCGATGATCATGGGATTGGAGGCACCGGTAAGTGTTGAGTTGTAGTGAAAGCCAAAATTTTATGGAGTAAAAATGACCGGCGAAGAGGATAGGAAAGATTGTAAGAAAAACGAGCCGAAAAAGTTGAGGGTAAAAAATAGAGTAATAAGAAAAATTGATGTGGAAAAGGAAATTTGAGAAAAAGAAGAATAGTGAATAGAAAGTAGAAAGGATATGGATTTTTGTTGGGGTGAAGATAATAAGGTTTTTCGGGGACAACTTTATGGGAAGAAGGAAAAAAATATGAATTAAGTCACAAAAAAGTAGTAAATTTGGCCGCATAAGGTGGTGTTTACAGCAAATTAGGGTGAAGTCTGGGACGAAAGCGGTGAGATTATCGAAAGCGGAGTTGAAGCAGGTGGCCTGTACCGTGTCAACTGGCCGGAGAAAGCATTTCTTGCTAATGGCACTAGTTTTTGGCATAAGCGAATGGGCCATTTAAACGAAACAAGCTTGAAGTAGCCGACGTGATTGATTTCAAGAACAAAGCGCTCACCGATTGCATATATTGAAGGCAAACATATTTGCCATATCCGACCAGCGTTTCAAGAGCAGACAATTTGTTTTTTTTTTGTTTGTTTGTTTGACAATTTGTTCAGAATTGGTGCACTCCGATCTGTATGCTCCCGTGGAAGTGCCATCGTTTGAAGGAAGTCGATAATTCGTCACATTCGTGGATGGCCAGCAGGAAAGTTGGGGGTGTTCGTCCTTGAACGCAATAGTCAGGTATTTGAAACGTTCCAAAAATTTAAAAATACTGCTGAAATACTATCCAGTATAAAGCCAAACGTTCTGCGTATGGATAACGGTACGGAATACAGGGGGTAGACAAAATAACTCGGATAGGCAAATAAAGGCTGGACTCGGAAAATTAGACACACAAAACTGATCACCAAAAATTCATTTTAAATCGGATACTTCTCAAATTTTTCGGGATTAAATAACTATATATTAGCTATGTTTTATCTTAACACTGCTCATGAGATCTTGAGCGAGGCTTTGTCCATCTTCCTTACACAATTTCTTCCAGTTTTGCTTCAAAGCTTCATCGGTTTTGAATGTTTTCCCGCTTTTCTTCAACTTCTTCTTCATTATCGCCCAAAACTTTTCGATCGGACGAAGTTCTGGTGTATTTGGCGGGTTCGCCTCCTTCGGGACCACATTAACGCCCTTCGCTTCGTACCAATCCATTACAGGCTTGGCGTAATGGCACGAAGCGAGATCCGGCCAGAACAGCGTGGGACCATGGTGATAGCGAAGGAAGTGAAGCAAGCGCTTCTACAAGCATACCTCTCGATAAATCTGCCCGTTTATGGTGCCGGTTGTAACGAACGGCTTGCTGTACCGTCCGCACTCGCAGATTGCCTGCCACAACAGGTACTTCTTCGCGAATTTGTCCATCTTTATCTTCCGGAACTTTTCCGGCACCTCCATGCGGGACGTACCGAAAAAAACTCGAGGCCGGAGATTTGTTTGGTGTCCGCCTTAACATATGTCTCGTCGTCCATGACGAGACAGCCTGGCTTGACCAGTCACTCACGGTACAGCTTCCACGCACGCAATTTGGCCACCGTGTTTTGCTTGTCAGTCCGGTTTGGCGCCTTCCTGACCTTAAAAACACGTAGCCCAGCCCGCCTCATGTTCTGCTGGACGAACCACTTCGACGAATTGACCTTTTTGTCCACGTTTCGGGTGGAAAGGTTCGGGTTATTCTTAAAGTACTTCCTTAGCTTCCGCACCTTCTCTGGGTATTCCGTTTTCGGATTTCGGCCGCTTCCAGCGCGCCGCTCGATGGTCTTCGTCTCCTGGAACATCTTCACAACGCGGGACACGGTGGAATGGTGGATTCCAAGCCTATTGCCGATCCATCTGTGCTACTGACCAGGATTATCGATCACCGCGCCCAAGATTTGCTGGCGTAGCTCTTCTTGTTTCGAATGCATTTGTCGCATTTTTTCCGAGTCCAATCTTTATTTGGTCAACTTTGGAGTGCTCTTACTTCACGAAATATTGACCGATTTTAATTCTCTTCAAAGCATTCGACGGGAAAATTTATGTTTTTTTATAATGCAGTAACAAAAATGGCCATGGTTTCCGGATACCGGAGATATTCCGGGTTTCCGGAGGGGACCTTTCACATGTCGATTTTCTGGTGAAATACACAAAAAGCGGTAACATTTCCCAAGTAAATGATACGTTGAACTCTAAAATTAGCCTTAAAATGGCCGAGATGTGGCCATTTTCCTGCAAAAAGGTTCCTCTAAAGGGTTCGGCCAGATCTTTCTTTCATCCAAAAAATGCCGAGCGACACCTCTTTTTTCTTCTTTTTTCATCACAAAGCTTTTCTCAAGCTTAAAGTGGTTATTTGGACACATTGGCCACTCCCGGGGCCACCGGAATGTTCCCGGGGGAACCTGTAGCAGGTGCCAATTAAATTTTGACGCCAAAACATGCCGTGCGACAGCTCTATCTTCATGATTTTTCATAAATAAGGTTTTGGTATACTAGAAAAGACAATTGGCCACATTGGCCGCTCCCGGGACCACCAGAACGACCTCAAGGGAACCTGTAGTAGACCTATTACATTTTTACACCCAAACATGCAATGCGGCAGCTCTATCTTCATGATTTTGCATAAAGAATCTTTAGATATACATACGTAAAAAGACCATTGGCCACATTGGCCGCTCCCGGGATCACCAAAACGTCCCCGGGGGAACCTGTAGTAGACCTATTAGGCCAGGCGCCCACTGATGTGGCGGAGGTGTGACATAATATCTTGTCGACGTTCGCCTCACGCCACAAAACGTTGACTCGATATTTTGACATGTTATGTGATGCCACACTTCCGTCACATCAGTATGCGCCTCGATTTACATTTTAACGAGAAATTAACGGAAAAAGCCATTTTTTACGTTTGTCAATTAGGCCCTAATGAAAAATCTTTGTAGATTCGTAGTTAATCTCATAGGTACTAAAGTGATTTTAATTTATGAAATGAATCATTTGAATCCCATATGCTACTACGGCTATTACACAAAAAAGTGAGTAAATACAGTGAAAAAACTAATTGAAGTGATACTACCACAATAGAACTGACTCTTAGCTTTGGGTCTTGACAAAAAATCCCTACTGAGTCCTTGGGGCACGTCAAGCCGGCCAGTTTAGCGCAAGTTAGGACTGATTTAAATAAACAATATGAAATAAAAAGAAAAAGAATATTCCATTCAATTCCAAATATTGAATAATCTTGCATGAACATGAGAATGATTGAGCGCTGGAGGCCGCCACATAGAACAAACAGATGCTGCAACATACATCCTCAATGTGCAGAAACAGGTGCTTCCAAATCAAGGCAACATCGGCGCCAGCCCCGCCGAACGCAGAACAGTGCAGGAACGTGCTGTCGTGAAATTCAAGGAATCCTCCGCACCTTCTCCTCCTGTTTATCTCCCCCTTCTGACGGTAGTACCGATTGAAATCCATGGCAAGGATGCCACCTGTGGCAATCACAAAGAGTTCTAAAAAGAGACTCTTAACTATGCTCAACAGCCCAATTCAACCGATTCAAACCAAAGGCAAGTATGCCACTTGTGGCCACTCACAAAGTAGGATGGAGCCTTTTCATTGTGACGCTCGAGGGCCTGCATGGGCAGCTAACAGTAAGGGAAAACAAGGCATCTTTTAATGACGCTTGTGAGTCGACTTAGACCGATCCATGTCAACAGTAAGGATGCTGCTGGAGTTTCTCACAAAGTGTGGATTTGGACCTATTCAAACCAGCAGTAAGTATGTCATTGGAGCAACTCACAAGGTATGTTGGTTTTCATTCACAATTTGCACATGGCAATTTTTAAACGTGGGTGAAAACCGACTTGGGACGATCTACACCAACAGCTAGGATGCCGTTGAGGCCACTAACAAAGCATGATAGTGGATGTTCATTGTGAAAACAAGGCAATCTGACAATAGTCAAAAGCCTAGCTTGTCCGAATAATACAAGCAGCAACGATCCTGCTGGAGCCACTCACAATGTGTGTTGGTGAGTCTTCATTGGAAAGACAAATAATCCTTGTTATTGCTTGAGAATCGATTTGGACAGATTTATATCTCAAGCGAGGATGCGGCTCTTCATTGAGAAGACAAAATAATTTAGTAAGGCCTAAGAGCCGATATGGTCTGATCCACACCAACAGCAAGGATGCTGCTGATGCCATTTGTAAATTGTTACGGTGGTTCTTGATTGGAAAGAAAAAGTAATTAAAAAAAAGAGGGTTGATTCGATCCAATTGAAACCAAGGCAGATAAGTTGAACAGTAGTATTGTGCATGAAATGATGGGTGGAGTTCAGAGAAAAGTTCAAAAGTTCATTCAAAAAGCTGACGAACAATCCCTCTTGTTTTCTTCCCTTGAAGCTTAATTTAAAAAAAAAAAACTACAAAATAATACCCTTTGATTCATCGTACGTTACCTCCTTTCGGAGAAATCATGCATTTTTTTGCTGCCAAATTCTAAATGAAACAGACTTGATCATATTAAAATATCTGATAGAATTCAAACCAGCAAATACTCAGAATATTGTACAAAGTTTTAAAAGTTCAAATAAGTATAAAAAGAACGTCCTTGCCAAGTCTGCTGCAAGCGACTATGATAGTTTTCCAGGAAACTTTCATGTTGATTAGTTTTCAGACATTTTCTCTTTGCCTTTTCTGAATGCAGTCAAACTCGTTGATGCAGTTATGAACTAGCATATAAACAGACGAAATCTTCACCTTAACGGAACATCAAGAAAATAAATCGTTACAAAACTATCACTTAAAACCGTTTTCACTTTTCAAAACCCAAATTCGCGAAAAGCCAACTAAATACAGTTCTTTAAAATACAAACCGACCGCGAGCAGCGCCTACTGTATTCTCCAAGACCTTTTTTTTTTGATTAAAAAGGCCAAAAGTAAAAAAAAAAAAAAAAGAGGGAGTTTAAAAGCGGGGGAAAAGGGGAAAAAAAAAAACCTGGACCCGTACCCTTCCCGCCCCCAAATTTGGGGGTTTTCCTTTTTGGGGGGGGGGCAATTTGGGGGTTAATGACCCCGGGGGAAATAAAAAAACTCAATAAGTTGGGAAAAAAGTGTCGGGGGGGGAGGTGTTGGGGGGCCGGAAAAAAGGGTAAATGGGGACACGCGTATATAATGAACTGCTTTTTCAACTTGTCCCATTAATGTTTTCCCTGTTTCTCCTTTCGTGCTGCAGAACCACATCATCACGATCAACCAACAACAGAAGAAAAAAGCGGCAACGAACCATGAAGATGTGACTTCTGCTCGTTAAAGAAGTTCGCGGTTGTACATTATGACTTGCCTTTTCACGCAACTACTGATCCACATATCAATCTAGAACCTCATTCGGGATAAACTTTCCTGGTGTAGTTCAACGTTAATGCCTTCGAATGCTACTTAACGACGTTATTTTCTACGTTATTTTGCACTCAAAAGTACAGCTGGCTCAGTATTGAATTCTAAAAGTGCTTACAATTATAAGGCTGAACGTAAACGACACAGAGCATTATCCAATTACGCCGGCCAAGGAGCAAACCAATGAACTTTCATTGAAGTTGAAATGAAGCGGAAAATGCTTCGAGAATCCTTCGCCTGCGGGGAAAAGCTATAACGGATCATGAGCAGCACATCATCAACTGGATTGAATTCTCGGCTGTGGTACTGCCTTTCGGGGATGGCTGTGTGAGTGTGTGTGTGTGTGTGTGTGTGTGTGTGTGTGTGTGTGTGTGTGTGTGTGTGTGTGTGTGTGTGTGTGAGTGTGTGTGTGTATGGAATTGGAAAAGTGCACTTAAAAACGTCTCTTGGGAAGTTATTCTCATCGCTTGACAGTTTAACAGTATATGACACAGTGCTGCGGGATATCCAAGTGCAGCTACGAATGACGATGGTAATGGTGGTACAAGACAATGTAAAATACTTGCATTACCCTCACTGCACTCATCATAGTCATCATCATTATTGCGAGACAGGTTTGCTTAAGCTTGTTTAGGGACCTAATCTTTCGGTGAGTTGGAAATCTATTTTGCAATCATATTTATATACTGATCACTTTTCACTTGTGTAATTTTGATCATTTGAATGCTTTGCCAATATTCGTGGTCTACCATAGTTACGATTCAATAAGATGAATGATGAATAATGATGAAATTATTATTATACTGTTATTCAAAATGCAGTCAAATGAACAACAAAATTAAACGCAAATGATCATACCATACACAGTAAGGCCTGTACTCGAAAAAAAATGCACCATTTTTATCCGTGTGTAACTTTTTGTCCGTGGGTAAACATTGATGAAAATCTGGGTATAACTAGTTTGGAGTGAATTGTTTACATGTGCAAAATTTCATAACAATCGGTTCAGTGGTTATTGAGATGTCATCGAAACAAGAAGAAAATCACCGGAGAATTTTGCGCGCCGTCATGGAAAATCCGACTGCGACCATGAGATGGATCGGAAGACAACTGAGTAATCACCCATACAACTGTGTCTCGGGGGGAAAAGTTTAAGGAGTCCCAGACGACCGAGCGGCGGGCTGGAAGTGGAAGAAAATCGAAGACAGCTGACCCTGTGAAGGCCCGGAAGGTGTTGGATTATTTCAAGTGTAATCCGAACCTTTCGATTCGCGACGCGGCTCTGAAGGCAAAGTGTTCCGCCTGGTTCGTTCAGCAAACCATGAAACGAGCTGGGCTTCGTGTATTCAAGGTCCGCAAGGCACCGAACCGGCGTGATCAACAAAACACGGCGGCCAAATCCCGCGCAAGGAAGCTGTATCGAGAGTGGTTAACGAAACCGATGTGTGTGGTTATGGATGACGAAACCTACATCAAGGCAGACGCAAAGCAGATACCGAGGCTGGAGTTCTACGTTGCCAAATCACGGTTTGATGTTTCGGAAGACATAAGGAAGAAGAAAGTGGACAAATTCGCCAAAAAATACTTGCTCTGGCAGGCCATATGCCAATGCGGTAAACTGAGTAAACCGTACATCACAACGGGTACCATCAACAGCGAAATTTACCGCACCGAGTGCCTCCAGAAGCGTCTGTTGCCCTTCCTGCGGTCCCACGGAGGCGAGACATTATTTTGGCCGGACCTGGCATCATGCCATTACGCGCGATCGACGTTGGATTGGTACAGAGACAATAACGTTGTTTTTGTACCAAAAACCGCCAACCCCCCAAATTCACCAGAGATTCGTCCGGTGGAAAGATTTTGGGCCATAATGAAGGCCAAAGTTCGAAAATCGTCCAAGGTGTTTAAGAACGAGCTGGAGTTGAAGAAAGAATGGATGAAAGTGACCAAAAAGGTCGGCTCCACCATTGCACAAAATGTAATGAGAGGTCTTAAGGGAAAGGTGCGGGCTTTCAGCGATGGAAAGGAAATTGAATAAAGTTATTATGCCGAAACATAATCCATATGTATAAGTTCATTCCCTGAAAGTTTCAAGAAAATCCAACTTAAAATAAATTTTTGGCGAACACTTTTGTCTGGTGCATTTTTTTTCGAGTACAGGCCTTAGAATACTTATGTGAGTTGAAAAGAAAAATTTTTTTTTATTTTTTTTTTTTTTTTTGTTTTGTCCTCCACGTTCCGTCTTCCATCTGTACTCCACCGTAGATCGTACGCAACACCTTCCGTACAAAGACACCAAAAGCGCGTTTGTCCTCGACGAGAATTGTCCATGTTTCGAGGCCTTAGAAGACTTCTGGTCTAATTAATGTCTTGTAAAGATGGTACTCAAAAAAATGCAACAGAAAAAAATGATCACCAAAACTCCATTTTAAGTCGGACATTTTTTAAACTTTCGGGGATTAAATACACACATTTAGCTATGTTTCTGCAAAGTTGGTTTATTCAACCTTCTTTCCTAGGCTAAATGCCCGCACCTGGGACTTAACGCAACCAATCAAAACCTGTGCAACATTTGCGCCATTTTACACACTTTCATCCACTCTTTCTTCAAATCCTTGTCGTTTTTTGAGACCTTCCCTGGCTTCCGGAGCTTGCCTTTCATAATTGCCCAGAGTTTTTCTATTGGACGAAGTTCTGGCGAGTTTGGTGGATTTACCCCCTTCAGCACAAAAACAACAACGTTGGCTTCGTACCACTCCATCACCGGTTTCACGTAATCGCATGATGCCAGATCCGGCCAAAACAGAGTGTCACCTTCGTGGGACCGGAGGAAGGTCAGCAAGCGCTTCTGGAGGCAATCTTCTCTATATACTTGGCCGTTGATGGTGTCGGTCGTTATGTACGGCTTGCTGCATTTACCGCACCCAACAATTGCCAGCCACATCAAGTACTTCTTGGCAAATTTGTCGACCTTCTTCTTCCGGGACTTGCCGACGAAAAAGTCCAGACCGGTGATCTGCTTGGCGCCCTCTTTCATGTACGTCTCGTCGTCCATAACAGCATTTCAGCTGCACCAATCACTCACGGTACAGCTTCCTGGCGCGGGATTTGTCCATCGTATTCTGTTTATCGGTTTATTCGGATTGCGCTTGAACTAATCCCTCACCTTCCTTGCCTTCGCGGGGTCGGTCGTCTTCGCTTTTCTTCTGCTGCCAGCTCACCGCTGGGTTTCTGGGTCTCCTTGAACGATTTTTCCACACAGAACATCAAGCCCATAATTGTTTGGTCCAAGCACGTCCTGCTCTGAAGCAATCTCAATAACCACTAAACAAATTGGTACGAAATTTTGCATATATAAACATTACGCTCTAAACTAATTTTACTTAAAATTTCATAAATGTTTACCCATACAATAAAAAGTTATACACAGGAAAAAATAATGAATTTTAAAAAGCGCATAAAATTTCCCCTCGTTTAATTCCAAGCCAAAGGAAGCGTAAACAACGAAATTGTTTGCAATCTTTCATACAAAAGGCTAGATTTAGGCGTTTTCTGGCTAAAATTTACATGAAATATCCCATTATTTTCTGCCAAATCTAGCATTCCATTTATGTGCATTAGATAACGCAGAAATTTCAATGTTTCTTTTTATCAGTGTTCGCGAAAGAATTTTTTTTTCGAGTACAATCTTTATCCAAGAGCGGATTATACCAATTAGTACTTTAATACTAATTGCATGAGTCGAGTGCGTTTATTCTTCTAACTGGCTTTGAAGCTTTTCAACAAGCTTTTGCTTCGCTTCAACATAGTATTTTTTTTTTTTTTTTTTTATCTTGATTATCGAGATTTTCAGCCTCGGGCTGGTTCATCTCCCTCCAACATAGTATTCTAGAGGCATTTCGACAGTTATTAGTTATTAGCTTTCTACCAGTGCATGAAGTTGTATATTGAGTGTCTAGCACAATGATACTCAGGCAGTTCGAGAAAATTTAAAACCCGAAAGATTCCCTCTATAAATTTCCTTAATAAACCGTGCTCTTAAATGCTGAGTTATTTGGAGTCCCTCGTACATCCGAATGTAATATGATTCTAATTTGATGATGTGAGACCTAGCCGCCGATTCGAAACTATAACTACCGTACTCATAAACCGACAAAACCGTTGTCCGTTACAACGTTAGATGACCTTCTAATCATCTGGTTCTGGTAATTGTTCGAAGGTTGGTCTTTTGTTGGCACTTTCATTTCATATACTCGATGTGAGATCTCCAGGTGTATTAAAAATCAAAATGAAATGAACTGAATGAAATGGTGGTCACTTCATTTCGATTTTAAGTGCACCTGGACTGTACTTCGCCAGTCACGCAGTCTGTGAATCCATCTTGGTCGTTGTGCAAATTTTCTTCTTTATCCCGTCGGATCGTTATCGAAAACCATTTCAATTGAGCTGTCATCCGTCATTCTTACGACATGCCCAGCCCACCGTAGTCAACCGATTTTTACGGTGTGAACGATGATAGGTTCTCTAAGCAACAAATGTAATTCGTGATTCATTCGCCAACGCCACGTTCCGTCTTCTATCTGCACTCCACCGTAGATCGTGCGCAACACCTTTCGTTCAAAGACACCAAAGGCACGTTTCTCCTCCATGAGCGATTTCCATGTTTTCTACCGGTCTCATTAATGTCTTGTAAATGGTCTAATTTGTAGTTCGGTGAACATTGTTCGACGTCCTTCGGAGTTCAAAGTAATCACTGTAGCCATCCATAATCCGCCTTAGTATATCTCTGCTGGTATCGTTATTGGCGGTCATTAATGAGCCAAGAAACATGAACTCGTCTACCGCCTCAATTTCATCACCGTCGATCTAAATTCGTGGTGGGAAGTTAACATTGTCTTCTCGTAAGCCTATTCCTATCATGTATTTTGTCTTTTATGCATTAATGACAAGCCTAATCCCACTTGTTCCAGCCTTAACCTGATGTCTAATTCCACCATCGTTGCGTGCTACGATACTAACGTCGTCGGCAAAGCCAAAACATTGAACGGACTTCCTAAAGATTCTTGTCTTGCCGGTTTTCCTCAATCATCCGATTAGAACAATTCATTGATGGTGAAAAGTCACGAACTTCGAGTTTACCTGAAAAGAATTTACACTCAATCAAAAACCTCCTTGATATTCAAGAAAATAAAAGCTGTTTTTTAGCAAAAGCCAACTAAATAAGTAACGCGAGACAGTCGTTTGTTCCATTATAAAATGTATGTTGTTTGGCTTACCACATGGAAAAGGATCACTTTCTCCACAGTTTTCGGATACATGATAACATCGCGATGGGTCGATAGGAGTTCAGTTCTGACGCGGATTTTCCCAGGCTCTTTAATGGCAACTATGTACACTCACCTGCCGTCAATCATTGATATCCAATATTGAGCTCAAAATACTGATTAAACAAATTTTTAATTGCTGATCCAACCATGCAAAATGACGTTTCTGAAGCTGGTTGGGTCTGAGCATGAAGTGCGCTGTCTAAGAATGGGACACAGCATTAGCACAGCAAATTGTCCAATGAGGCGATTGTTTATAATAATGTTATGTCCATACTTATAATGTTGTCCATACTTATAAAACATTGAAATTTCCTTGCCATCATCAATCCTTATCATATTTGCTTTTAAACAAAAATAAAAGCCAGCTGGCACAGATGTGGGTGGTCCCAAAGCCTTCAGGTTCAGATAATCGCAATAAATTAAAATCAACCCTACAACCGTGAACAATTATAGTCGCATGTGAACATATTCATTTACCTACCACGAAATGTAACTTAAAGCATGTCCTAATGATAATGATTATGCCAGATAATAGGCCAGATTCTCATCTCAGTTCTCCTCCGTTCATTCTTCTCGCAAAAGGGTCAAGATAATCACAGTTTGCATACGTCGGCGTGTTGGTCGGCGCATTCGCAACATTGCAAAATTGTTATCATCAACGATATCGTCATGGCCGGTCATCAAGGTGCTGGTGATGGGACTGAGTGTGATCATCATGTTCACAAGGCACTGTGATCTGAAACCGAGAAAATTCAGTGTTTGAGATTTTCTGGGCGCAAACGTCATTTGAAATATTTTTTCGGAATGAATTTCAAACCCACGACTGGATCTAGGATCTAAATGCAACCATTGGTTTTTGGGATATTCGATTCATATAATCGTAAATCGTAAAAATTGAATAGTGGTGTTTCCGTGCGATACGGGGACAGTAAACTGATAAAATAACTCCCGATAAAGTACGGAAACAATGGTAAGAAGATCTATTCAATCGAAATTTCAACGAAGTAAAGTTTCGCTTGAATATGTGATTGAAGGCTCTACATGTGCACAGAAAAAAATAATGAATTTAAATGGACATATAAAATTTCCCTCGTTTAATTGCAAGCGTAACCAACGTTATTGTTTGCAATATTTCATACAGCATGCAACATTGTTTACAATCTTCCATAAAACAGACCTAAATCCAAGGAGACGAACCAGACACTGGCTGAATGTCTCTTTAATCAAGACATCTAATCTCTACCTAAATCCAGCGATATTTGGCTAAAATTTACATGAAAGATGCCATTAATTTATGCCAAATCGAGCCACCTCTTTATGTGCATTTCACTGAAGAAAATCAGAGTTTTCATTGTGATGTAAATATCAGAGCATGCAAAATTGTAGTTATTTCCACACAAAGCAGCCATTTACTTGCATGAAACAGTTGTAATAAGGACGAGCTTTTGTATACAACATAATCCGCAATGAATGGAATGTCCCAAAACTTTACACGATTTATGATGTTAATTTGTAAGGTTTGTGACGCTCCATTTATGTGCAATAATGTACATGATATTGAACAGAAGTTCACACTACTTTTTTGAGCTGTGTGAATAACGCAAAAAAAAAGAAATTTTCTTTCAAACTGTGGGCAAAGAAGTCTAAGTTCTCCCACTGTTAATCCGAAACATTCCAAGGCCCAGGCATAGCAAAAAAATACCTAAGAATTGAAAGCAAAATATCTCTTGAAAAACAAAATTTGTTATTTGTATACCTGGGAATACCTTAAGGTACTAATTTTGTATTACCTCACCCTAATTTATTTATCCACACAATTGGGGGAAAATTTTTTGCCTTTCCCCCGGTACATTTTCCCCCTTTCTCTGCCCTAAAAGCCAAAGCCTCTAGTTCTTCTGTCCTGATCGGGCAACCATGTCATGTTTTGTTATGCTATGCTATGCTAGAAGGTTCAGTGTCCTGGTGATTGTTTGAAAAATCAAGCAATTATCTTGGCTTTCCCGGTAAATCATTCAGCACATTCATCACAATCACAACCGAAGAAGTTGGCCAAGAGTCATGGGTATTCTACACAGCTCTAAAAAGAAGTGTGCATTTCTATCCAATATCATGAATATAAATGGAATGTCACATAACATGAAGTCTGCATTATAAAGCGTGTAAAGTTTTGAGATAGTTCAAACGTTGTTTAAAATATTGTATGCAAAACCCCATCTTTCATAAAAAGATATTTGTTGCAAGTTGCGGTGTCATGTGGAATGAAATAAAATTTTAACGCATCAATGTTCGATCTAATGTATAGATCAATCCAAGATCTAATGTATAGATCAATCCAGAAAGCTTCATGAGTTTTATTCAAATTTGCAAAGTTTCTCTAAAGATCGCTATCACGGTAAATTTGTTGAACTTTTCTGATAGACTTTCTGGATAATTTTAAAAGACCTGGAGAGTCTCCAAGAAACCTCCAGGACTTCTTTAACATTACTTATTTAACCAGAAGGCTTGACAAGCTCCATTCAAAAAAAAATCAAGTGGTTTTTCTGTGAACCCTTTTTGATTGATTTCGATTTTGATGTCTTACATTGACCAGCAGGAGTTTTCCCGACTGTTTTTTAAGTTCAGACCTTTTTCTGTCTTTTTGCTGATCTATTCAAAAGGTTATTTTCTCCTTAGAATACTGCATCGATTCCAACTAGTCTCACTGAGAGCAACTAAACACGGACTAATTCACTCCTAGGGTTGCATGTTGATAAGAGGGATATTTTCATTTAAAACATTATAATTGATTACGTGCTTCATACAACAACAAAAAAAACATGATAAGTAAAATGTATAAAACAAAACTGTCTAGTCAAATGAAATAATAAATCTTTTCAGAAAATTTAGTTTATGAAATGGTGAGTCAATCTTAAATTTTTTTTGAGTTCGGCTTCGTTTGGAGGATTTTTCAAATATTAAATTTGAAAACATAAGCCTCGTTGTTCATAAAGATTCCCGAAGGAAGTTTTGAACCTTCCAGAACAATTTCCAACACAAGTCACACGCGAGACTTACACATGATCAGAAAATTACCAGAAATTTATTCAAGTCTTCTAAAACGAGTGACTATCTGCGATTTTTTTTTAAGTTTTGTCGTCTCTCTGGAAGAGACACCAGAGTTTTTTTAAAAGTCTCTCTGAGTCTACCCAAAAGGCTTCACCCTGAAAGACTTCTTGAATCTACTTAAATCCCCTTTTAAGCTCCTGAGTCATTGAAAATACTGTATCAGTCTTTTAAAAAGTCTCCCTGAGTCAAATGACTAGATGAGTCTTCCTCGAAATCTTCCCGAGTTTTTTTAGAAGCTTTGCCTTTTCAATTGCAAACAATGTTAAATGTTGTATGAAAGATTGCAAACAATTGCATTGTTCACGTTTGCTTTGGCTTGAAATTAAACAAAATGAAATTTTACACGTCTGTTAAAATTCATTATGTTTTTCTGTGAAGATTAGTAAATGACGACATTGCGTACGATGGATACTTCCCATGCCTGCAGATATAAAATAGACCCCAACAGCGTCTGTTCTCCATGTTAGGGGCAGCTGATCATCGTGCTTGTGCCAGCGTGAGGCTTAACTCAGTGCTGTGCACGATGATCCTCCGGCGAGACAGGGAGTGGGGGAAGGCCCAACAAACCGCCGTTAAAAAAATTCAATGTTACAAATAATACAGAAGCATTATGGACCAATAGGTCTGTGCCATTGAGAAGAGAAAAAAAACAAAAGTTAAAACGAACCAGAACAATCGGCATAGACCCAGGCAAAGAAAGTGGGCTAACGATTGGAAACTCGGAACATGGAACTGTAAGTCTCTTAATTTCTTGGGAAGACAGCGGGTTCTTTTCGACTCATTGAGGGTCCGCAATTTTGACATTGTAGCGCTGCAGGAGGTTTGATGGACAGGATCGACAGTACATACGTATAGGGATATTTATACCATCTACCAGAGCTGTGGCAATACATACGAGCTGAGTACATCTTTTATCGTAATGAGCGAAATACAATAGCGCGTGATTAAGTGGTGGCCATATCTTCAATGTCAGCATAATCAACGTGCACAACCCTCACCTGGGAAGTGACGATGACGTTTTTTATGCGCAACTGAAACGAAAATACGACATCTGCCCAAGCCGTGACGTCAAAATTGTTATCATAGATCTCAATGCACAGGTTGGCCAGAAGAAGCAGAATTCATGCAGGTTATAAAAAACACCAGCATACGAATGAAAATTACCTCAGACTCTCGATTGCACCACCTCCAAGAATATGGCAGTATGTAGCACCTACTTCCAACACAGCCTCCCATTTCGGTAGCTCACCAAAACAGACCGAATCACAAATCGACTACGTCGACGTCAGCACATATCGCTTCGCATACATCGATTCGGACCACTAATTGCTTATGGTCAAATTGCGCCAAAGGTTTTCCGTTGTAAATAACATCCGGTACCAACGCCCGTCACGGTACAATCTGGAATAACTGAAGCTATCCGAAGTCACCACTGATTACGCGCAACACCTAGAGGCAGCCAGTACAAGACGCAAGGAAGCGCAGCAAGCTAGATGGTTAGACCAAGTGGAGCAGGACCTAGGAATTTTAAGAGGCTTTAGAAAAGGAGTTTCCGTGTTTTTCTAAAATACTACAGTATCTAGATCACTTACTGAGCCTTTATGAGTCTTTCGGAAAAACCTTAAAAGTCTGTTGGTTTAAAGCGGTCCATATTAGCCCTCAAAATTTTCAGTTAGCTTTGTTCTCTCAATCAGAAACCATCATTACACTATATGAGTGACCCCAAGGGCATCCTCACCATTGGTTTCAATTGCTACTGACATTCAAATATATAGATATTTGAATATATATATATATATATATATATATATATATATATATATATATATATATATATATATATATATATATATATATATATATATATATATATATATATATATATATATATATATATATATATATATATATATATATATATATATATATATATATATATATATATATATATATATATATATATATATATATATATATATATATATATATATATATATATATATATATTTTTTTTTATTATTTTTTTTTATTTTCTTTAAAGGGTGTTTCGATCAAAATTTGGTTGACATAAACTTGACGTATTTCCTTTCGTCATGCATTAAAAAAAATTGCACACCCCTCATTTTGAGTATGTGTGCGTGTAGCATCATGCCTCTCTTTGTATTTTGAGATTAGCACTTCAGTTATCAAAATGTCGTCGAAGGAAGAGAAGCAACGCATCAACATTTTGTACGTGCATGGCGAAAATCCAAACTACTCTCACGCTAAGTTGGCGAAATTGTTGAATGAGGCTAAATCAACTGTTACCAACATATTAAAATTGTTCGGTGAACTTTTGTCGACAGCCAGGAAAGCTGGATCGGGGGGAAATCAAAAGCCAGAGGCCACAGCGACGACAAAAAGAGTTGCCCGCGGTTTCGAGTGGAACCCCAACCTCTCCGTCCGAGATGTCGCAAAGAAGCTGGGAGTGGCGCCTCAACCGTGGATAGAGCTAAAAAATGAGCTGGACTATCGACTTACAAAAAAGTGGTGACTCCAAATCGCGACGATAAACAAAACACGTCGGCCAAAGCACGATCGCGAAAGTTGTACATGACGAGGCTGACGAAGTTTGATTGCGTGGTATAGGACGATGAAACTTACGTCAAGGCAGACTTCAAACATCTTCCTGGACAGGAATTTTATACGGCAATCGGACGGGAAAGGTGGCAGATATTTTCAAGCACATTAAACTGTCAAAGTTCGCGAAGAAATATCTGGTGTGGCAGGTCATCTGCACCTGTGGCTTGAAGAGCAACGTTTACATAGCGACCGGAACTGTCAACCAGAAAATTTATATGAGCGAGTGCCTACAAAAACGTTTACTGCCTTTCCTGAAGCGACACAATTGTTCCGTTCTATTTTGGCCCGATTTGGCATCTTGCCATAACGGAAAAAAGGCCATGAAGTGGCATGCTGCGAACAATGTTCAAGTGGTGCCCAATGACAAGAACCCTCCCAACACGCCAGAGCTCCGCCCAATCGAACAATATTGGGCCATCGTCAAGCGGAACCTTAAGAAAACTCAAAAAGCTGTTGTGTGCGAGAAACAGTTCAAGGCAAACTGGCGTTCTGCGGTGAATAAAGGAGACTGTACAAAATCTTATGGCAGGTGTTAAACGAAAGATACGGTAATTCGCATTTGGTAAAAAGGAAGCTTAGCTGAATATTTCTTCTGTATTCTGTATTAACTGAACTTGAAAAAGAAAAAGAATTTGACTTATTAATAACAACTTTGAGCGACTCACACACATTACTGTTTGACCAAATTTTGATCAGAACACTCTTTAAATTAAGAATAATAATAACCAAAGATAAACAAGAATTCAGCATATCGTTTTCCAAAACCCGGCGGCAACCCCACTTTTTTTTTCCACAACCCCGGGGGTTTTTCTTTGGAAAGGGGGGGGGTTTTTGGGTTAATAAAAAGAGATAAAGTAAAAAATTTCTGGGGAAAAAGGAAAACAAACCAATTTTAAAAATAATTTAAAATTTTTTTTTTTAAAAACTCCGGGAACGGAGCCGGGGGAGAGAAATGTGTCTTCGTGGTGTGTGGGTGGGTGTCGTGGGTGGGCCGGAAGTCTGTTTTTTTTTTTTTTTTTTGTTATAATGTGTTTTCTTTTTTTTGTTGGGGGGGGGGGGGGCGTCATGCCGCGTTTTTTCTGTGTAATAACAGCTGATCTGGCAATAACAGAGCAGCAAACTCACGCGGTCAATCATGTTCCTGCTGTTTTATTTGCTCCTTGCTCATCTATCTACGACAATCAAAATCATTGCCCCTAACTGATGGAAAGTATTTTTGAAAGCGCTCAACTTCTCAAGTCAGTGAAACTATCGGCAACCTTCGTTTGAATCGGTTATCGTTCCATTTGAACTGCGTTTGGAAAATATTTGTCTATTGAAGGTTATAGCAAAACAATAGCATTTTTGAGTGCGTGTGGTTTATTTGATGAAATATAAATAGCATGACGGAATGGCAATTTGAAAAGTAATATGACTATTTGAAAAGTAATCAAATTAGAGCTTACTAACCAAGTCATCATGTGAATTTATGCAGTGAAGTTTTGTGATGGAAGCATGTAATGAATTGAAGGTTCAAAGATTGGTTGCCAAAAAAAAATCAACATTGACAATGCCAACATTTCCCCTTTTTTATCAATGATTCTTGCACTAAAATAAAGATTGTACTCGAAGAAAATGCAACACTTTCTTTTGCGAAAAACTTTTTATTGCATGGGTAAAAATTGATGAAATTTTGGGTAAATAAGAATGTGATGATTACATGTGCAAAATTTTGTAACAATTTGTTAAGGAGTTATCATGATGTCTTCCAAGCAAGAAGTTTTTCGACAAATGTGAGCGGTCGTGGAAAATCCATCCCACCGGAGGATCGCGAAACAGTTGGGATTCGACAATTCGGCCGTGTCGTGTGGTAAAATCGTTCAAGAAGACCCCTACGACCCAGCGGCGAGCTGGCACGGAAGAGAAGTGAAGTCGACTGACCCCGTTAACGCAAGAAAGGTGAGAGATTACAATCCGTACTATTCGATTCGGGACGTGGCCAAGAAAGTCTATTCTTCCATCTGGCTCGTCCAGCAGTCAATAAAACGGGCCGGACTTCATGTCTTCAAGGTAAGAAAAACACCTAACCGAACCGACAAACAGAATACGGTAGCCAAATCCCGCGCCAGGAAGCTGTACCGCGAGTGATTGGTGCAGTTGAAATGCATCGTAATGAACGACTAGACGTACATTAAAGCGGACGCCAAGCAGATCCCCGGCCTGGACTTTTTCATCGGCAAGCTCCGGAAAAAGAAGGTCGACAAATTTGCCAAGAAGTACTTGATATGGCAGGCAATCTTTAGGTGCGGTAAATTCAGCAAGCCGTACATAACGACCGACACCACCAACGGCCAAATATATAAAGAAGAATGGCTCGAGAAGCGCTTGCTGCCATTCCTCTGGTTTCACGAAGGTGACGGATGACAATGCCGGATCTGGCATTGTGTCATTACGCAAAACCAATGATGGAGTGGTACGTAGCCAGCGATGTTGTTTTTGTGCCAAAGGAGGCAAATCCGCCAATCTCACCAGAACCTCGCCCAATAGAAAAACTCTGGGCGATTATGAAGGGCCAGCCCCGGAGAAGAGGGAAGGTCGTCAAAAACGACAAGGATTTGAAGAAAGAGTGGATGAAAATGTGTAAGAAATATGGCGGAAGTGTTGCACAGGAATTAATGGGTAGCGTTAAGTCCCAGGTGCAGGCATTTAGCCTAGGAGAAGAGGTTTAATAAGCCAACTCTGCAAAAACGTATTTAGTATGTGTTTATTTAGTCCCAGAGAGTTTCAAAAATATCTGACTCAAAATAAATTTTTGGTGATCATTTTTTCCTGTTGCATTTTTTTCGAGTACAAACTCTTAAACCCATCACGGCTTAAAAGGGTTCATTCGAAGTTCAATATAATTAATTATATCTTCCAATGTCAAAAAGCTTATTCAACTTGATAAAACCAAACTTTCCTCGTTAACCTGGAACAAATCACAATGTTTTATTCCACTGTACAAGTTGCTCACTTACACACTCTCATACTCATGTACGTTTGGATCAAGAAAATTGTTTTAAATTACATAATGAAAAGGAAATGCGTCACAGTCTGAGCTCAGCTGCCGAGCATCACCTTATGGTTCGCATGTTTACGGGGTCTGAGCTTGTGGTGTGCTTGAGGATCAACCTGTTTCTCGCGTTGATTTTGACTCGATGTGGACAAATGGCATGGTGGCAAATGCTCATTTCTGCAGTTTGCGGTTTATGCGGTTACTGGGGGAGGGGGCTGTAACTTGAGGATGCTAGGTTGCGTTTTTTGTATTCTTCGTTTGGAGCTGACGAGAGGCGGATCGTGGCTGATTTCTGATGGATAAATCTGACGCCACCGCCGCTGGCCTTTTCGGTTAATGCTATAGAATTAAACCGTTAAGTGAAATCGAAAGCTTCTCTGGTCGGTGAAGAGAAGAAGGGTTCGCCTCAGGTGGGTAATCACGGATAGAGTCATAGAGGAAAATGGTCTCGGTGCTTAATAGCATATGATTTGCATTATGTCTATCATTACAGGCTTAAACTGTTACCTGATGAGATGAAATTCATTGACTGATTGCTGTACATTATTTTCTTGAAACTGCTGTTTGATGAAATCATTGAATTGCATAAATAAATATCAAAGCTGTTTAATTTTATGAATGAACTCACTCTTTACGAGGAGCCACATGGACCGGCGTCCTAGCAAATAAAAATTAGAACAGCAAATCCTATGACTGAATTGATCACGAGATTTGCATACATTTCGATTCATAGTCGATGAGGCTAAAATGACATCACGGTTTCCCGCATAGGTCCAAGCACAGTGCTTTCGAGTACAGTATGGCTCCAAATTATGCGACAAAAGACGTATGGCGCGTTTTGAATTCACGCTAAATAGTTCCGGAAACCATTCTGGGAACCTCATAAACAGTAACCGCATAAAAAGAGGCAATACAGCAAACATCAAGCCGGGTCGTAGACAAACTCTGTCACCGCTCGCTCTCTGGACCTGTTTCAGGCTGAATCGAAGCACACTTTGTTTTTCTACGCGACTCTCGTCGTCGTTGTAAGTTGGCTCAATTTGGCCTCTGGTCTTTAGACAAACGGCACCTAGCCTCGGCCCAGGTTCAGAAAGTAATCAGCCACAACAACACGTCTCCGCCCACACACCCATGATCGACCCGAGTGGTGAAACTTGGCACACGAAGAGATCAGCCACGGTAAGAGAAAGAGTAGGCGCAACGAACCACCGGCAGCAGCCAGAGACACGCGTCTCGAGCAACAAATTTATGAATGAAATCTCGGCAGCTTACTTGTATTGGATGGCAGCACAGCACAGTGAATGGTGTGGCCATTGGTACAAACAACGCAATGGTTAATGGCAATCAAGCGCGACGAAGCGACGAAAAATGCCAAGTATGGAGATCTTATGCAAACACTAGCCCGTTCCAAGTGAGTCGCGTTTCACGTTTCCAGGAGTTGAGCGATCACATTGCAGGGATGTAGTTACCGTAGTGAATCTTTAAAAAATATTCACGTTGTGAAATTTGGTTTTAAGAAAAGCCGAGTTTCTTTGTTCTCTACAGGGTGCGGCAGAAAATAATGCAAAAAATTTCAAACTTGAGTATTGGGTTAATTCGTGTAGCTAGTGACTAATTTCTGTCGAAAGTGTATTTGTTTATGTTTACTTTCAAGTGCTGTATTCAAACATTCTATTTGTTTTATTGCAAATTCGTCAAAATGTTCGCGAAAGAAGTGATCACCAGTTTGTTGCTCGCCAAGAAGAAGCCGAAAGAGATTGCCAAGGTGGCAGGGTGCCATTTGGCAACAGTTTACCGCATAAAAAAGTCCCTGTATGATGGTCGTGCACGCACGCCGAACGTGATCAAATCGGTCAGTGCAAAAATTGCTCGCAACCCGGTGCGTTCCATAAGAAAACTTGCAAAGGAAGTCAATATTTCGGAAAATCATCAAAGAAGACCTGCATGCATCTTCCAGAGCCAGAGTGAAACGCCACTTGATTACGGACCGGGTCCCGGAACTACGAGTGACTCGTTCCAAGAGATTGCTTTCCTTGTTGAAGAAGGAAAAAATGATAATCCTGTTCTCCGACGAAAAGCTTTTCAGCGTCGATGCTGTGACCAACAGCCGCACGGATCGGTTCATTTCATCGCAGAAAATGGAGAGCGTTCCGGAAAAGTGAAATTCAAATTTCAAACCAAATATCCGGCTGGTGTCATGCTGTTTAGCTTGGTGGCGTCCAACGGTTTGAAAATGCCGCCTATTTTCATTGATGCTGGAGTTAAAATCAATACCAAACTGTATCTCGGTATTTTAAAGGACCAAAGTGCTTCCCTGGGTGAAGGCCAACTTCTCCGAGGACCAAAACGTTGTCCTACAGCAGGATGGAGCGCCGTGTCACACGTCCAAGCGAACCCAACAATGGTTGAACGATAACATGAAGTTTTGGCCGAAGGATTTGTGGCCCCCTAGCAGTTCAGATCTTAATCCGTTGGATTGTTCAATTTGGGCATATGTTGAAGCACGAGCCTGCAAAACATCACACCCTAGTGTGAAAACCCTGATGTCAACCATAACACGCACATGGCAGTCAATGTCGGAGGACTACGTCCGAAAGGCATGCTCTGGCTTCCAGCGTCGGCTTGAAGATGGTATTAATAAAAATGGAGGACACATTGAATAAATTTGTTTAAAAGGACTTTATAAAGATAACTGCACTCGAAAATGTTGATATTATTGCTTGAATTAGTTGAAAATGGGATTTGAAAGAAATAGAACAAATTTTCGCATTATTTTCTGCCGCACCCTATACTTCATTTAAAATTCGAAGTTACGGAGCTCAGTGATTACAGCATCATCTCTATTTAGTAGTCTGTTCTAAAATGTGTTGACATTAGTCTATTATTAACACAGTTCTCTTTTAGTGGTGAATGATTTGTTATCGTAAGTTTTTTAAATAAGATGTAACTCGCCATCTTGTCAAGCTTTCTATATGAAAATTGGTATCTTTTACGTCAGTCCTAAAATGAGACCACTCAACATATTTCAGGTTTGCCCATATTCCAATCCAATCTGCCCGTTAGACAATCCAAGATGTGTCAATTTCATGAAGTGAACTTCCAAAATCAATGTCATAATGAGACAATGCCGCAATAACTCTGAATTTATCAACCTATGGTGATAACTTCCGATAACTTGGGTGTCCTAGGCACTTGATTTGGCTACCAATTAACTCGCTAACACCATTGTAGTTATTTTCGAAATTTCAATTGGTTCAAACTGTCGCATGCTGGGGTTTGGTACAAATCCGAAACTGGCCATATCCGGTGGAATACTTCGGAACAAGTCCGGATGTTTCCAATGTGGTCCTGGATACTTGATACAACCACGAACCAGGGTGGTCGGTATTGGCCATTTTTGAAAAATACCGGTATTCGGTATTTTGTGGAGTCAATACCGATAATACTGGTAAAATACCGGTATTTGTGAAAATTTCAGATATAAAAAAAAACTTTTGATTTGGACTTTGGGGTGAAAAACTATATACATTGACAAACTTCAAATGTTAAAATCATGGCTAATTTGAGCTGGGCAAAGTGAAATTTAATATACAAAGAGATTCATCGCCCAATCCGCATCGGATTTTGTTGGCAATGTTGCCAGCTGCTGAGAATGCCCTCTCTAGTTCAACCAAAGTTGGACGAATGGTTCCAAAAGCGTCAAAAAAGAGTGTCAAGTACTTGCTCTTAATACCTTCAGATTCATAGTAGGAGAGTTCTTTACGGATTGTTTGCAAGGATCCTGGCGTCAACGTAGTTGCCACCGGGAACGCGTTGATGCGAGTGTTTTGCTCTGCTACAGTATCTTCACGAGTTGTTATTTAACCGATAAACCAGAACAATCATCCATAGAGGCATCTTCTTCGTACCGATCGTCAGGTGTGGTCGTTGTCTCAGCTTCGACGATCGCATCAGGAATGACTGACGCTTCAAGATCTCGTCCGCTTGCTTAATCAAAGTAGCTCTGGATGTCTTGAAGAAAATTCCAAAATCGTTTCTGGTCGATTGCTTTACGGCCGGATTATTAAAAAAGTCAAAAAGATCGGCAAATTCTGATTGTCTCTCTTGGATTCGTTCTTTGAGAGCAGCATTTTCATTGGCTTGATTTGATAATTGCTCCAACATAAATTGGAGGCGCCACGTCGGCTTCATATAGGGTGCCAAATTCACGTCAGAGTAGTTCCACAGCAGCCTAAACAGGTTCGAGGGCTTGAATTTTCACCTACCGCCCACAAATCATCATCACTGAAGTTGAATTTGGATTGAAGCTTCAAGTTGATCAGAGTTTTTTGCACGGGCCCTTCAATTCATAGAACCGTTTGAGCATAGATAACATGCTATTCCAGCGTGTCAGCCAACGAACATATATTTGCAGCAAATCATTTTTCACCGGTGATCTCCAGAAGAGAACTACTACGGCACGTACCTTTTTCACAATTTCATATATTGCGGGCTTGAAGTTGAGTGGCTCCGATTCCTCCATGTCAAGTGAAAAGAAATCTACTTCTTCATCATTATCGTCTGATTCTACATCGGAGTCTGGAAGAAAAAAATGAGTAAACAAATTTAAATTGAACAAAACAAAATAGTTACCGTTGTTATTCAAGTCATTTGTATCGATCGGAGGTCGCTGCTGATACAATACACTCACAACTGCCAAGTGTATGCCTTCAACATCCTTCCCACATTATATGTGGGCCGTCGGTTGTAACTGCCATGACGTCATCCGAAAGAGAAATGTTGAACTCCATCAAATGCTGCTCCAGTAATGTAACACAGTGTTCCGCATCCATGGATCCTATTATTCTTCGCAGTCCAAGGTTCCACGTTTTCTTACAGTCATGAACATTCATGTTCACAAGTCGCCGACTTTTGTTAGAAGTCCATTCGTCAAAGCTGGCGCTGATTTTTCGTTGTCCTCTTTTAATTTCATCGAAGTCAGCTCGGTATCCCGTCACAACGCAATTGTGATACGTTTTAACTTTTTGCCTGATCCCGTCGTGGGTTTTTGGAATCTCACTGAAACCCCGAGCGACTAAACCCAAGCGTGAACGTTGTCAATGGTGCTTACTAGTGCAAAGGGTCATTCAGGCGCGCATGCAATTGTTGTAACTGTTTGTTGCACGGTGAGTCTTTAGCTGATATATGTAGGTGAAAACTGTTCGAGATTTTTTATACTGACAACAAAATTTGAAATACCGAAAATACCGGTATTTTTACGTCTCTAATACCGGTATTTCCGGTACTCAAAATCGACTGGTAATACCGGTATTACCGGTTTCGGTACTACCGGTTAGACCACCCTAAACCACGATTGTACACGGGAAAAAATCCATTCCCAGATCCGTGAACTGCAGTCATGAATTCGAGAACAAGCAAAAATACACCGTAAACTGAATCACGTAATCCGGAGCCAAATCACGTTTTAAGGTAAAAATCCTGAAAACGTGAACGTGAACCCAGTCCATTTTAATTTTTGGGAACGCTTTTGTTTCTGCGTAAAGGCGGACTAAACTTAAATGGGTACGCTTCTCGCACGCCGCTAGCACGCTTCTGGTGTTGGGAATCGAAATTCTGTGACAGTGGTTTCTTCACACTTCTATAGAAAACAACTGGTGCAAGTTTGATCAAAGTAGTCGATCGCGTTCAGAAAGAAGAAAAAATATTGTGCACAAACACCTGGAAAATCCAGAGTGGTCCGGTTCCAAGCTTGCTAAAGTTCTGAAGATGGCGAAAACAATAGTTTGTCAAGTGCTCAAAAACTACAAGGAAACTCTGAGTGTGAAAAGGAATCAGCGGACCTACGAAAAAACTGGAACCAGGGATCGTCAGCTGCGCAGCAAGGCGTTAAGGTGCGTTAAGGCCAACCCCGGTCTTTCGAATCGAGATGTGGACAGAAGGTACAACGCCAACTTTCAACAGTGCGGAACATCCTTGCCAGGGAATGATACAAGTTGTAGAAAACCAGTAAACATCCAAACCGGCACCTGAAGCAGAATTCCGTAGCCAAAAAGCGTGCAAGGCTCTTGTACGGCCGTGTTTTGGCGAAACACAATGTCTGCACTTTGATCGATTCAAAATATCCTCGACGATGACATCCCAAGTTTACATTGAAGAATGCCTGAAAAAGCGTGTATTGCCGTTCATCCGCAAGCAAAGTCATCTTTTGACCCCATTTAGCAAGCTGCCACCACTCCAAGGTGGTTCTGGAGTGGTATGCTGCCGACAAGATCGATTTGATCCCCAAGCTGATGAATCCTCTGAATTGCCCGGAATTTCGACCAATCGAAAAATACTGAGCAATTTAAAGCAAATGCGGGCAAAATGGAAGAAACGCGCTGATTCCGTGTCCGTTTCCACTGTGCGGGCGCTAATGAGCTCCACCAAGAGGAAGGTTCGAGATTTCATCGAACTGTAGAAATGTAACCATCTAATGCTGTAACTCTGAAGTTTTAATAAAAGTACTGTAAAGCAACCATTAATGGACATTTTAAACTTATTGAATCACGAACTACAGATCTTTTTGTGCGTACCAATTTACTTTTAGTCAGCCTATACTTATTCGCAAATTCTCACAAGTTTCTACTTCACACCTCCACGAGTGATATGATCACAAACGACAACCAGCTGAAACATGAAGACGCTGGTTGGTATAGTCTGGGCAATATTTTCAACCCGACAATAACAAAGTAAGGAGGAGTGACGCGATCACTGTCACCGAAACTAAATTATAGAAAATGCTTCACCAACAAGTATAAGTACCAACCGGCACATTAGCATCGCTGCCAGTAAGATTCTATTTACGGCATAAAGGCAAATGCTCGGGATTGTTGAAACTACGCGGTACACTGGATTGGATCTGGCGCTACAGGACTGATAGTCGTACTATTGCACTCCTTTGATAAGCGAGGCTGACACCTCCCTGGAATGGCTAGTGCGCTAATGGTGCCCCTTGGTAAAACCTTGGCAGGCCTCCGGATATATTCTAGACTAGTCAACAAAGTTGGCGGGTAGTAGACTCAGATGTAACATTCCTGACTTACGCTGAGCTGGCTCTGAACACGGTTCCCATGAAGGTCCGTATCAACCCTATCATGGCCTGCCTGCTTGCATAGATAAGCATGGGATCATGGCAAGCATATAACGAGTGAAGATAGCGGTCTGGGGAGGGGGAGACCAAACAAAGGAAGAACAACGGAAAAATAAAAATAAAAATGAGGAAAAAAAGCATAACATACTTATGACAACGTCCACTAGCTGGACTCAACAAACGGAGAGGCGATCGTGGTAGCAAGAAGCAGGAAGTGTCGCGCCGGGTAACCTCAGCAAATAGCAAGTTCCGAAAAGAACAGCAAGAACTCCAAGGAGATCCAAAATCTAGCAGCGACTTTCTAAGAAGATTTGTTGCTTGGGAAGTGTAGCATGGTGGTTGCTAGGAAGAAGACGGACGAGTTCCGTTCCTTCGTTGATGGTAGGCACATAAATACATCATGAGGCTGATGGAGGCTATCAGATCAGCCGTGATAGATATTGAACGGGAACTGGGGGTAAAATGGGTGATAAGGCGCTGAATGAGGCCATGGAGAGACAAACGGTCATAGTACAGAAGACGCCGGGCGACCCCTTGAATCCACGTACAGGTAAAAAATGTGATGAAATGCCAAGAGAAAAGGAAGTGTCCGAGAAACCAAAGTAAGTCAAAGGCTTTGAGCAGGAAGTGGATTCAGTAGATGGCGGACGGTCCATAATATGGCCACGAAGAAGAACAAATAAAAAATGAAAGAAGTGAAGAAAAACGTGGAACCCTGGCAACGTCGGGAGAAAAGTAAGAAGGACGCTCAAGTGGTCGAAGTGAAGAACGCCGAGCTCCTACGGAAAGTGAGAGCTGATGCGGGGTTGGAGGAGTTAGGGAAGAACTTCGTCGAAATCAGGCGTAATCAGAAAGGAATGAAGAAGAATTCGGCGGTCAAGAGCTCAGCCTTCAAGGCGCTCATTAAAATCACGAAATCACAACGGAAGATAAGCTGAGGAAGTCACTTCAGGCAAATAGTGATCTTAAAGAAGTTCCGATGGCAATCCGCATGAGGAGATCTTACAATGGCGCGCAGACAGCGGTAATATTGCTAGAGACTGCGTGAAGCAATCGAGGTGCGTGCTCTGCAAAGAGGAGGACGGCAACGGCCACGAGACGGGAAACTACAAATTCCTGGCGTTTTAAAAGACGGCGGAAGGCCAGCAGTAAAATAAACCTCAATTATTGCGTCGTTGCGCAGCAACTGTAGTGGCAGTTGACAACGGAAACAGACTGCGTCATTGCAATCATTGCAGAGCCGTAACGAGTTCCTTCAGATGATGTTAACTGGGTGGCCAATGGAGCAGGAATGGCTGCAATACTTGTTATGGGTAGAAACTATCCAAAATGTGGTTCTCAGCACGCATGAAGGTCTTGAAATTGCTAACATGATCGGAATCTTCACATATCGTTGATACGCACTATTTAAATGGACGATAGAGCGGTTTCACTAGATGCATGATAGACTTACTGAAGATCTGACCGGATGAAGTCCTGTCATCATTAGAGAAAACTTCAATGCTTGGGCAGCGAAGTGGGGAAGCGGATTTACCAACGCAAGTGCGTAGTTATACCAAAGCTGGAAGTTAGGCTGGCCACCGAAGGCACCGTCAGCACGTTTCCCAAAAACTGTCGTGAATCTATCGCTGGTGGGAAACATGAGCTGGAGAGTTTGTGAAGGGTAACATTATCAAAACCATCCTGCTTTATTGAGTTTTATTAAGGTTTTATCACGGAACGGAAGGGCAACTTAGAACGATTCAATGACACGAAAAGTGAAAAATTTTGTTGTGTAAAAAGTATCTGGTTTTTTTTTTGTTTCCACTCATTCTATTTTTACAGCGTTGAAGAAACGTCAAATCAACTGCTATAACTGGTATATTTGCTGCAATATGATCATCACAGTATGCTCTGGTTACGTGAAGAAAAAACAACAACACTTCATTTTGTAATTTTTTCATTTTATTCTGTGATTATCTCATCAAAAATTACTATTGCTTCTTACACCTTTGAATTGTTGGATTCATTTATACAATCTAATTGAATAAAATTTTCGGAGCACACGAACATATGGTTGCTACCGTGAATACTCGAACCAGTAAACGACGACCAATTCTGCCTGTTTTCAAATTCCCTAGAACTAAGAATTCTGTAGTGAATTTTTTTTTTTTTTTTGTCTGGATTATCGAGATTTTCAGCCTCGGGCTGGTTCATCTCCCGTCGTAGTCACTCAAATACCTCTTTTGGGTATTTTCGTAACTTGTCCGGGGGTGAGATTCGAACTCGTGACTTTGGCGTGAGAGGTATGGATGTTAACCACTACGCCAGAGTCGCCCCCCCACTAGTGAATTTTTTTTAATACATTTATAGTTCACGTTCCTCGTAGCCAGTGCAAAAAAGGAAACATTGTTGGATGCTGATGTGCTGAATCAATTCATATATAATAGCATACGTTTCCCCCGCATTATTCTCTGTTCTTTCGTGCTTCTGTCTCGAAAAAATACATAGAGAAATGTCATAACATCCAAAATCAAGGGCTCTAAATCATACACATAAGGTATATCAAAAACACAGATGACGTCACTACAATAACCAGTTGGGAAAACAATTCGTGTACAATATATAGAACGGTAAATTAATTCATTGCTGAACAGAACCGCGATTCGCAGTGAAGTTAAACCTGCAAGTGTTTTTGTGTATCTTCATTTCAATCTTATATTTTGCTATATTTCGTTCTAGCTTATTCTACACACTACCAAAATGTCGTGTAAATTTCTGTCCCCTGAGACCGACACATGCAAGCGTCCTTTATTACATAAAAATACGTTGAAAGAGATGAGAAAATAAATTCAATCAAACACATCTTTTGTCGACTTGCGTATGTGGCAGTTTCAGGAGACATAATTTTACACGAAATCTTTCTTTACGTTCCCCGACTTTCTACAAACATGAATTACGTCTCGTGTAAAATTCATAATTTCTAAGTGTGTAGCTTGTCTGCGTTTTTGAAATAATTTTTCAGCAATTCACAGAAAACGCAGAATTCCCTAAAACTTCATATCAAACATTTGTAGATCATTTAAGCTACGACCATGCCAATATATGAAACCTACACAAGTTCAATACACCAGTTGCTGATCAAGAATGTTAGACACTAGAAAGATTAAGTGACAGTTAACACCCATACAAAGTCCCGTAGAGGGGTGTATAAATACGGTTTTTTTTCAAATGCAATCACACTTGCACAAAATATTTCCTGTACATTAAAATTCATAACATTTTGGAAAGACTCTAACTGCTTAGTCAAATGCATGTTGAGAATTTCGTTTAAATAAAAAAGTCGTTAAAATGTCAGGCCATTCTGACTGAAAATGCTCTTAATTGACTTTACACCGCAAGATGTCACTGTTAGAAACTTGGCAGGGTATACCAAATTGCTTATTATTTTCAACCGTGGAATCAGGTTGAATAAAACAGCGGTTTGTTAATTTAACAGAAGTATTAAAGTCTAAATATAGACTTCTACAAATGCCTAAGTGTGAGGTGATGGGATGTGACATAGATCATTTCACGGAATGTATTAACCTCACTTTTTTGACAGTTCAGGGAGCTTGTTTACAAGGTGATAAAATTCAAACCGCTCAAAAAGTTTTTCTTAGGTTTTTCTGTACGATTACGTAAACACCAGTGCTTATTTTTGGTACATATTACGAATGACGTAAAAATAAGCGCTTGTGTTTGTTTTCTGCCTATTTTACTTTAATCGTAATAAGTTTAGAGAACAAAATCTCAAACCGATCTTACCGAAAATATCCGAAAAAGTCCATTTAAACAAGCTCCCTGAACTGTCAAAACTGCATTGATGACGCCATCGTGCAATGATCTATATATGGTATGAAAAAATCGATGTACATACACATCCAATTTATTATTCACACAAAATAAAAGTCACAGAGGTCTATTTTAGATCAAATCATCAATAATATCTATTAATTTTTATTTATATATAAATAAATAGATATTATTAACATGAACAAACTTTCATGTAAGTACCTTGCTACTTTATACTAGATCTAAAAATGTTGTCTAAGCTTGGAGCAGATTAAATTATTTTCCGTGTAAAATGTGTGATCTCAACCGCAAGATGTCGCGACTAAGAGCACTAAAAATTCATCATTATTTGTCGTTCAAGATAAACTTCCGTTCTGTGGTTTTATCAAAGCCACTAGAAATCAATTTGGTTTTAATATGACACCAAGAGGTGCCAATAGGTTTCATATTTTAGTCAAGTTTATGAGATCATATACAATTTGTTTACAACGATCTTGAAACCTTGTTTTCTTGAATTCCTTTTATTCCTATCAAAGGTTTTATTTTGACTTTATGTACTCGCAAAATGCTGTTTTGAAATGAAGTTTTATGCAGGACTCATTGATATTATCTTATTATGGTCAGTTGAAAAAGCATTTTCAAACCATTTTGCCTCCAGTAAATGCATTAAACGGCAAATTGGCATTGAGGGAAGCCACCATTAATTTTCGGCTCTTATCGTGCCAATATTCATCATAAAATTAAATGCGCATATGCTACGGTGTAAAAAACACAATAAGTTTTTGGCAAACAACATTTCCCGCAACACTAGTACTTTTTTCTTAGACATTATTTACTGATGATGTTGTTTTTGAGAAGGAAATAATCTCTCATCACACGTGAGGCTCTAGGAGTAGACGGCACTTTTTTTTGCTAGAACAAAGTTGTTAAGAGAAAGTATTGATAGTTCCGTTAGTATTGATAGTTCCGGCAGGCTGTGAAGATTGAATAGAAGTAGCTTTGACAACATTCGTTCCTGCCTTGACCTACCCCGCAGGGGATGCTTGGCAAAAGACTGTGTGCTTGTTTCGAAATACTACCTCGCAATGCCCTCAGCTCAATTTTCAAATTGACAAAATAAACCCAATAGATGGGGTCGAAGAGCCCGCCCTCGTTCCACGAAATGTTAACAATAGGGAGGAGGCAGTCCCATGCTCCCTATCCAAATCGTTTTACTTGGGTGCCCTGATGGTCCCTCCCCTTCCCCGTTATATGTTATTTAATATATAATATATTTTGTACACAACAAATTAAGACACCATTATAGACAAAAATGCTAATTTATTCAAATTTCAAACTTGAATGGATTGTTACTGAAAAATAAATAAAAGTTAGATATGTATCAATATCCTACTAGTCCTGGGGAAGCTGAAAACAGAATAGATCATTCGAAACATAAAAGATAAAATTTCAATAAAAGATATTATTTTATAAAACATAGTAATATTTGTAATATTTTTCTTTATACTGTTCTAGCAACATTTCAAAGATAGAGTGAACGAAGAGTCCGGTGGGATAATTTCTGAAAGAAATGGCTTATCTTACCATAATACCACAAACACAACATTAAAATATAATCCTACATTACGTATAAGCATATGCCAGCCTTTTATGAATATAATAGTTGAAGTTCAGAAGTGCAATTTTAAATAAAATGGTATGCTGAAATGCTGAGATACAAATTCCGCCTTTGATGCCTGGCATGTTGCTCCCGGCTCTTACATAGTTTTGGAATGCAAAGATGATTCCAAAGCGTGCTGAAATTATTAGTAAAATGAGAATAGAAAATATACAATATGATTTAAAGGTATAAGATCTTCGGTCGCACCCCCTCACTTCGCTATTGTCAGATTGACAACATTGCCCAGGCTACGCCAACCAGCGTCTCCATGTTTCAGCTGGCAGTCTTTTGTGATCATATGACTCGTGGAGGCGTGAGGTAGGAACTTGTGAGGACGAGAGGTCGGTCGCACCCTCCTTCGAAGTTGTCAACTCACCATTTGAAGCCCAAGTGACCTATCACCGAGAATGTTCTGAAACCATCTACCAAGCAGTTCTATAAGACATGATATTATGCAGGTCAAATCAGACAAGAATAAGACAGTAAGATTATGAAAGCAATGGATCATCATCCTGAATAAAACATTGTTACTCTTGAAGGCAGCTTCTCATAAACACTTATGGAACAAGGATTCATCTAGAAATTCTATGCACTTTTCAAAATCACACTGATCTAAGCCCATCCTAATATCACGTCAGCAAATTAATCCTCTTTACCCCGGATGCTTCCGGAAGCTTGAACACCATCTCGTACATAGCCGTACAATTTTTAGATCTAACAGCAACCAATCCTCTCACACTCTGACACTCTATAACAAGTGAACTGAATTTATTCACAAAAAGGTATCCATTTTCAGTTTTCCGTGGAGCGAAAAAAATGCCGCGCAGAAATCAAACTTGACGACCGTCCACACGCAAAGCCTACCTCGATCTTTTTCGTAAACCGGATATAGATAAACGTTGTACCGAACATCGCCAATCCTCACAACGTCCTACAGCTCTGACCGATAGAAAATTTGTGGATGAAAAACAAACGGAGGATTTACTGCAATAATTTCGTTGCTTAAAGGGTGAACACGAAATTATTGCGACACATTCAACAGGGCATAACTTTTTTACCATTGGGTAAAAATCAACCGAATTTTGCACACTTTCTCATTGATGTGTATTGTTTACATGCTGTCAAACTCGAAGTCGTGTTTTTCGATTCAACGAAAATGGAGGTGAACCAACGCGAGTCGAGAGACAAATTCTTTCCAAACACCTGGAATTTCCTGACCTGTCGCACCGGCGGTTGGGAAAAATGTTGAACATTCACCATTCAACCGTCTCCAGAGTGTTGAAGCGGTTCCAGGAGCGGTTGACGTTGGACCACGGCAAAGGAGCTGGAAGAAAACCGGGACCATTCACCATTCAACCGTCTCCAGAGTGTTGAAGCGGTTCCAGGAGCGGTTGACGTTGGACCACGGCAAAGGAGCTGGAAGAAAACCGGGACCGGAGAACAAAAAGACGGAGGGAAAGGTGAAGCGGATGATTAAAGCAAATCCCAACGTCTCAAGCCGTGATTTGGCTAAAAAGATCGGCATGTCGCAGAATGCAAAGAAGAGAGCTGGACTACTCACATACAAGGTATAGAACTTCCCAAACCACGACTTTCTATTGCGGACTGAGGAGTGAGCCTTTCGTGACAAAGGGCACAGTAAATGGCGAGATCTACAAATCTGAGTGCCTCGAGAAGCGCCTTTTGCCGTTCTTGCAGCGGCACGACGAAGCTCCGCTATTTTGGCCAGATTTGGCATCATGTCACTATTCTAAAAGTGTCCTGGAGTGGTATCAGGCCAATTCTGTCCATTTTGTTCCAAAGGACATGAATCCGCCAAACTGTACGGAGCTGCGCCCGGTGGAGCAGTACTGGGCAATGATGAAGCGGGAACTTCGGAAGAGCAAGAAGACAGTCAAAAACGAGAAGGACATGTTAAGAAAATGTAAAAAAAAAACGGAGAAACTGGTACCGGATGACACTGTAAAGACTTTGATGGAGGGCATCAAGTGAAAATGCGTTCAATTTTACACTCAACCCAAGTAACATTGCCAAAACCATCCAGATTTATTAAGTTTTATTAAGGTTTTATCAAAGCCACTAGAAATCAATTTGGTTTTATTATGACACCAAGAGATGCCAATAGGTTTCATATTTTAGTCAGGTTTATGAGAACCTACACAGCTTGTTTAAAACGATCTTAAAACCTCGTTTTCTCACATTCCTTTTACTCCTACCAAAGGTTTTATTTCGACTTTATGAACTCATAATATGCTGTTTTGAAATGCCGTTTTAGGACTAATCACATTATATTATTATGGTCAGTTGAAAAAGCAATTTAAAACCATTTTACCTCCAGTAAATGCATGAGGCGGCAAATTGGCATTGAGGAAAGCCACCAGAGAACCAAATAGTTTGAAAGTAGTCATTGCGAAGATAACTTGGCTTTATGGCAGAATTGTGATTTTTTTTTCCATTCGCCATATTGAAATATTAGAAATAAGAGAAATGTGGAGAAATAAATGCATCAAATTTTCAATGTAATGCAAATGAACTGTATATCGGAGACCAATTTCTACATTTTTTTAGATAACTTTATTGAATTTCATCAATTTTCAATAAATTCATGTTTAATTTATCGAATATATTTGTTTTTATTTTGTGTTTGTTGTTGTAAACGCACATAATTTCCTAGGCGCATCAATTTTCGGCTCTTATCGTGCCAATATTCACCATAAAATTCAATGCGCATCTGATTTGGAGCATGCTACGCTGTAAAAAACTGAATTTGTTTTGGATATTTTGCAATGAAACATAATTTCCCGCAACCTTTTTCCCTCAGATATTATTTACTGCTAAATGAATCAGAAGAGCAGAGAATCGAACAAAGCAGAACAACAAAAACCAATCACGATATCACAGTTAAGTTTGACAGCTGTGGCCATTTGGCCGCATGCTGGTTTTCAATGCAGCCAATAGGTTTTATGAAGGTTCTCAAGTGGTCAAAGCATCTATCACTAGAATATTTTCAAAATCTGTATGGTCTTATAGAGGTTTTATTAAATTGTTTTCACAACCGTCTATAGATTGGGCCACTTTGCACAAATTTTGGCTTTAAAGAAGCATAGAGGAGGTGTTGGTAGACAAAACAGTTTTGAATGTAGTTTTATAAACACAGCCGGGAGGAATGCTATACGGCTAGAATAAAACTTAAATTGTTACTTGGGAAGGCTCCATCGATTAACTTTTCTTTTGATTTTTGAAGTAAATATATGTATAAAACTACCCTAAAATTTTGGTTTGATTTTAAACATTATAAGAAAATTGGCATGACATTTTCGGTGTCGCAATAATTTCGTGTTCGCCCTTTAAATGAAGAAACAGCTAATCCCCAAGGTCAGAAACAGCCGAAGAACATGTCGACATTCATCTTTTTATCGGCTATGGCTAAGACTACCAACTGATATTAGGCCACCCGGCAGGACGTTGAAGCATTGTTGTAGGAGGTTTAATAAACGTAGGATTTAAGTAAAATTTGTTCATTTCAATTATCGTTTGAAGAGATTTTGATGGCCATCCAAAATCATTCTTTTTTTTTTAATGCTTACTGTATCCATTCCTAGGATCCCTTTCCACCCAGAATTGTCTTGATTCATAGGTGCTTCTTTACCGACTGAGCTGAGGAAGACCCATTTTGTTTATATCATTTTGAATAGAAACATGTACTTATTCAATCAAGCGGCGTGCCTCATAGGCTTGCACCCTGGAACGAATAGCCAAATCAACCAGTATAGCGTAGTTTACGGTGACTTATTCACTGTTCGTCACACTCAGCCCTCGGTCAATTCGTCTCGGCAGCCACTTCGTTTAAAACACAAGCTTCCATTGCTATCTACTGACACAGCCTATGTGGATAAAGGCGAGACGATCCTCGCGACTTGCCGTAGCTCTTAATTCATTCACACTTTGACCCCCCTCTCCCTCCTCCATCCCTCCAGTCACAGTACTGGGAACCGCGAATATGATGAAAAATTAATGAAACTACCAGAAACCGAACCGGACCAGTTTCTCGGATGTGGCGTAGTGTGTCACCTCAAACCGGTGACAGAGTGTCGCACCTCCATGCGTTGTGCTGTTAGTTGGTGATGTTTATGAATGAATCTCGACGCTAGTAGCGAGTTGCTCTTGGTTTTGATTCAAAATTGATTTGAGGTGGCGCCAGTAAAAATAAAACGGCTTGAAAGTATATTAAACGTATGAAGGTAGTAAATATCACGGACGCCACACATGACCTTTGCTCAATGGTCACGATACAGAAAGCATACAAATTTACAACTGTTCAAAATAAAGGTTCGTCGCTTGAAAAATCAACTCTCTTAAATGAAAATTCACCAAACGGCGTCAATGTTATCATCTAGCGTCCTATTATGTCATCACCGGAGAGCGGAAGCGATGACTAATTTGATGCCATTTCCATCTGCCACTTATTTGATTAGTCACAATCTAGCAAACTGCAAAGTTTATTCCATCTTCATTGCAAATCTCCAGGAGGCGGCCCAACCCCCGTCGTCGAGCTGGTTAAAGTGATTCAAATCCGCTGAAAATGGGATGTATAATTACCATTAGCAGCCCGGCTTCTGGTGATGTTGTGTCTGGTTTAGTTTTTCTATCGCGATACTCTATCGGACTGATGCGATCTATCAACAACGCAAACCCAGAAGCAGGAAATGGGTGGAGATACAAAACCGCTAAAACTATCAAATAAAAAAAAACTAAACGATTCACATCTCACCAGCTGTGCGCACCAGCTCCGACGTTTAATCTGATCCCGTGACTTTGATAAAGGTGAGAAGTCGCACTCCGGTTGATTTCATTTCAACGCCAAGGGTCCGGGGAATTGAGGTGAAAGCAACGGTTTTCCGATGACGATCTTCTGATGATACGATACAGGTCCAGGAGGTTTGCTTTGCTCTTGGCTGAACACAATGAGACGAAGACTGACGACACGGTGTGTGTAATTAGCAAGATAAGGGTTGGGCACTCGTTTAATGAGAGTGTTCACGTCTGGGACCCCGATATTAAGGTAAAGAGACCTCTCAAGCACCCTCATCATCGCCAGGTCCTCGTTGATTAACTCTCTTTAGTCCCTTCCTCCCACTTTCAGGGCTCCTTCATCGAGGCACGCTATCAATCGGAAGGGCCGCTCACTGCGCAGTGCCTTGCTCTCACTCGTGCGCGTTCATTCATAAGCTTTTGGGGTCGTTAAAAAGTGCAATCAAGTACACACAAGCCGTGTGTGTGTGTATGAACAACTGCGAACAAGTTTGTACGTGCGAGTGCTCAACAAGACGACAACAACGTGAAGAAAAGTCTAAGTACACAAGCGTGCTGTGCTGCTGCTGCTGCTGCTGCACAAAATCACAATCCCAAGAGCTTTATGAATAAAGCATATTGCACACACGACCACGAGTGGGTGTTGAATTTTGTACTTTAAATATAGAATCGAGTGCGGAACACGTGGGAATGACTTACAATCGTCCATTTCCTGTTTGAAAATTGAGCTAACGTCGTTGGTGCAACTTGGATTTTCGAGATGGCTCCCCATTTGGTGGCGGCCGGTGAGAATTGCTACGATGGTCGTAAATCTTAATCTTTCAGTGGCCACGGTGACAATAGCAGACGATGATGGCCACATGGGGAAACCTGCAGCAATTGGATCCAATTGAAAGACGTGAACAACATGCAAAACAGTAACCAAATGTTTTGATTATCTGGAAGCATCGCGATATTTTCAGCGACGAAATTGTTTGCCATATTTCATACACCAGACCTGAATTAGGCGACATCTGGCTCAAAGTGACATGAAATATCCCAAGGATTTATGCCAAATCTAGCATTCCATATATGTGCGTTAGATAACATTTAAAATTACATGTTTCTTTCAAACTGTGTACGTATATTATGTTGTTGTTATTGATGTTCTTTATTTGTGACCGTCCAACCATTCGATTAATTGGGTCGTTTTTCATAAGTTACAATTTAATTATATGAACTCATATTTGACACTTCTTAACATCTATAACATTTCAAGTAGTGTGCAATCTGTTTTCTCGGATCTTGTCATGGCCGGAACTATTTGGTCAGACTTCAAGAGCCACCAAGGATTTCATGTCTTTGAGTGCTGCATTTTTCTACAGCTTCCTCAGGATGTTGAGGATACCGATAATCAGCTGGATTGGCACTATGGTTGAGATAAATGTAAGCTTTGAGTCGTGGTTTTTTAGGTGTCCGGTGTGGACTTCTTGGTTTTCAATAGTGGTGACGTTCTGATCACCGTTTTGGGAGGCTTCTTTAGTGTTGACATTGCCCATTATGAACGTACAGTCGGGTAGCGGTTCAATTTTTACGGTTTCGTTCCGTACCGGTAATCGATTGTGCTACGTTTGGCCTAAAGTCGTTTAGTCTAATGGCCTTTGGTATAATGGTCATTTGGCACAATGGTCGTTTGGCATAACGGTCGTTTGGTATAATGGCGGTGGAAAAAAGTTCTATATTTTGGGTATTATAACCACTCATATATATTTCTGCTGTTTTTTTTTGTTTTGTTTTGAGTGTTGATAGTTGTGTTGTTGTGTGTGGGGGGATATTTTTTTAATGTTTTTTTGTGTTGCTTTTAAAGGGGGTTGAGTTTCGTTTTTTGACGTAGGACTACGTCTTTGTTTTTAATACAGGGGTACACGTTGCGAGTACAAATATTTGGAGCGTCACGAAATATGCTTAGGTTTTGAACGTTAATAAATAATTCATTTTATGACCGATTTACAAAATCTCTGCACCAATCTATCTGGAATGTTTCTACGCATCAATTTTCAATTTGGAATTGATTAATTTTCAAAATAAGGCTATTGAAAATAACGTAAATACAAGGTGATGTCTTATAATGTAGATTTTTCAAGGAAAATTTACCAAATGCACAGTATAATCCTAGCACAGACTTCATATCCAAGTAAGGAACGTCTCCCAAGGCAGTCAAGAATGTTATATAAGGGGTACACCTTGGCATTTTAATTCAGTCTTACGGCAGTCGTGAAGCTGTGCATAAATCTGCTGAAGGAACGCGGTTGGCAGCAACAGGCACATTGGAGGGTGCACTGACGAACAGTCGTTACCCAGAGAGGCTTGTGTGCAGTTGGCTGTTGGTGCTGATGCTCCCGTCAACCTCGCTGCCGAAGCCTACGAGTTGGCGGGAAAAAGCCACCCTTGACATCCCACGTCACCTGCAGATGGTCACCCGCAACGACGAGGAGTTGAACCAAGAAGACCAAGAAGAAAACCCAAGTTCAATCGCGAACCATCTTTCTCCCCCGTCAAGTAAATCCGTCCTTTTCAGGACGACCAAATCAGTTAGCCAATTAAAGAGTTTGGTTGAAGTTTTCTCTTGTGTTGATTGAAATTTAATTACCACGCCCCGGCTGAACATAGCATTCATTGAACGCCACATCTTGGAGTAAATGACAAGCACGTTGAACAACCAACAAACGAAATTCTAGAACGGATAATTCGAGCCGAACTGCAACACGTCCGACCGACCATTTAGTAGAGTTCATTTTAGTTCCTAGTTGTGTATAGTGGATTAGTTGCTGGTGATGGCAAGTACATAAGCCATATTTCTGTTAAGAAAATCATCCGTCTAGCGTGCAGTAATTAAAACTAATTATTGTGGCGCAATAACTGAATTTCGTCCCCTTTGGTGCAATTTGTATCACATTGCCTTCGTTGGTACCGCCTTCTTTCGTGCACTAGCATCCGACGCCTTTACCTAATAGCTCTTAGCAGAACATTTTGATTCAGTCTTACGACAGTCGTGGAGCTGTGCAGTGGCTGTAGGATCGCAGTTGGCGGCGGCGAGCAGTCGTTGCCCAGAGAGGCGTTGGTGCAGTTGGCTGTTGTTGCCGATGCTCCCGTCAACCTCGCTGTGAGAAACATGGCTGCTGAAGCCTACGAGTTGGCGGGAAAAAGCCGCCCATGACAACGAGACAAGAATCAATCATCCCACGAGATGAACCAAGAAAGAAAGCCCAAGTTCAATCGCGAACTGTTTCTTCCCCGTCAACTAAATCCGTCCTTTTCAGGACGACCAAATCAGTTTGCCAACTGAAGAGTTCGTTTGGATGAATTTTTCTCTTGTGCTGTTTGAAATTTCCATTACCGCGCCCCGGCTGAACATGGCATTGCTTTAAACGCCGCGTCCCGGAGTAAATGGCAAAGCGCGTTGAACAACCAATGAACCAACAGATCCATAACTATCTTCTACGCGTTAGAGATAGTGGCCATCGTCGAACTACAACCGGGGCCGTATCATAATTAAGAGCCACCAAATGCTTTCTAAAGAGTGTACAATAGAATTTTCTTGGCCCTTTTCAGGACTGACTTAAATCAATTAGCGGATGGCCCTGACGTGTATGGGAATTCGATTGCTGCGTAGTCCTACGTCACCTTTGCGCACAACCCCATTGGGCTGTACCTTGATGTTTTTTAACATACAAGGTATTATTTGACCCATTTGTCATTGGCCACCTTTCATAGAAAAATTAACATAAAAAACTTCCAATTATGCTTAGCGCCTGAAACTGGCTAGTTTTTTTTTTTATGTTTATGGATATCGTCACCTAGAAAATTTGATAAATTTCTTGGTAGTAATAAAAGGGCCCAGCTTCAAACGATATAGTCGAGAGCTAATGAGCCAGGAAGACTACTTGAAAAAGAATAAATGTAAGTATGTATGGTGGCCACCATCCCTTCATGCCCTTGGCTTGGGTGCAGCTCCACTTAATAGCAAGATCAAATTGAGCCACATCCGATGCAGCTCTACTTAATAGCAAGATCAAATTGAGCCGATCTGAATTCACAATATCACTGTATGAAGGGCCAAAAACATAGGGCTGGACCCGTAAGCAGAGACACTCACGGGAAATTAAGAATCTCCTTCCAGCAATACGATCCAACAAATCGAGTAACCTAATTTGCAATACTTTCTAAGCTTTCTACAGGATGGCTTATTAAAAAGAGCGCGTCTTTCTCACTGAAATTGTTGGAGTAGAATTCACAGCAGCACAATCGAATCGGTAAGGTGAAGAAAATGGTACTGTTCATTCCCTCGTATACTCAGGCAGTCAATCAAACCATCGTCCAGTTTTAGCTTGAGTGATACCTCCCAACCCAGTATTTATCTCCCTCCCAACCCAGTATTTATTTTGTATAATGTAAATAATATGTCATATTATGCAATATATGTAGTATGTAATAGAGAAATACAAGTTATTTCATCAATATAAGAATATTTAATTTAAATATGTCATCGATCAAATTCGAAACCCTGTAGTTTTAATATCGTTATAAATAAAATAAAATGATGAAAGAATTCAAATAGTAATGAAAGCATATTAAAATAATATGCAGCTTGGTGCTTCTTTATAGCTCAATCAGTGGCATTTGAATGTAACTCTGGAATGTGAAGGTTATTTCGCAATTAAATGAAATATAAATATCCATAAAACATTTAATTATATATTAAACAATAAAAAATATGTATGTATTCATGACAAATGGATGTACATAATCAGTAGAATTGAAAAGCGTTTATTAATTTTAATAATTTCCAATAATCTAAATTCATAGAAAAACACCTTAAGATACAATGAAATAATATATCTATACTATCTAGAATTAAATTCTAACCTTGAAGCAGATAAAATTTGATTATTATTATTATTATTTTTAAAATAATATTAATATGATAAACAATAATAATATGATGAAAATAATACGATGTTGTGATGAAATACTAAATAATGTACATATAATAACTAAATGCAGCTAATTGCCTCTTCCACTGCGGTGTTAGATGATTGAAACTCTGAAATAGCATAGCATAGCATAGCATTTTCCGACTATACACAATCCTGGGTTGGCTGTTGTAGAGACGATGACAGCGCCAGAAGAGCTGCCTTGGGTGTGAATGGCTCTTCATCCATCGATCTCTTTGCACAACAACTGCCCAGGTCCTTATGATCAGCAAGGGATAGGAGGAAATCCAAGTAACATTGCCAAGACCATACTGCTTTATTAAGTTTTATTAAGGTTTTATCAAAGCCACTCGAAATCTATTTGGTATTATTATGACACCAAGAGATGCCAATAGGTTTCATATTTTAGTCAGGTTTATGAGAACCTACACAGCTTGTTTAGAACGATCTTAAAACCTCGTTTTCTCAAATACCTTTTACTCCTATCAGAGGTTATATTTCGACTTTATGAACACATAAAATGCTGTTTTGAAATGCCATTTTAGGACTCATTCATATTATCTTATTATGGTCAGTTGAAAAAGCATTTTAAAACCATTTTGCCTCCAGTAAATGCATTAAACGGCAAATTGGCATTGAGGGAAGCCACCAAGTAACCAAGTAGTTTTAAAGTAGTCATTGCGAAGATAACTTGGCTTTCTGGCAGAATTGTGATTTTTTTCCAATCGCCATTTTTTTTCCTTTATTTTACGTTGGCCTATTTCCTCACATGGTGACAATCACTGACACCAGGTAGACGACTCTACCACCTGGACCCTACCTAACGACTCATGAATATGAGCCGGGACCAACGGCTTTACTTTCCTTCCGAAGGAAGACGTGACCAGATTTTTTCGCCTCAGAAAAACCACTGACGTCGACTGGGATTGAACCCAGACCCACTGGGGTGCCAAGTAGCAGTCACGCTTACCACTACACCACCGACGCCGGCCAATCGCCATATTGAAATATACGAAATAATTGAAATGTGGAAAAATAAATAAAATGCATTTGCATTCTAAATGTAATACAATTTCTGCATTTTTGTTAGATAACCTTATTGAATGCCATCAATTTTCAAGAAATTCATGATTAATTTATCGAATATATTATACATGTTTTGATTTTGTGTTTGTTGTTGTTGAACTCGCGTAATTTCCGAGGCGCATTAATTTTCGGCTCTTAATATTCACCACAAAATTTAATGCGTTTATGATTTGGAGCATAATACCCTGTAGAAAACATAATTTCTTTTTGATATTTTGCTATCAAGCTAAATTTTCCGCAACACTTGTCCTTTTTTCTTCGATATTATTTACTGCTAAATTAATCAGAAGAGCAGAGAATCGAACAAAGCAGAACAACAAAAACCAACCACGATACCACAGTTAAGTTTGACAGCTGTGGCCATTTGGCCGCATGCTGGTTTTCATGGCAGCCAAAAGGTTTTATGAAGGTTCTCAAGTAGCATCTATCACTAGAATATGCTCAAAAGCTTTATGGTCTTATTAAGGTTTTATTAACTTGTTTTCACAACCGTTTATAGAGTGGGCCACTTTGTACAAATTTTTGGCTTAGAGAAGCATAGAGGAGATGTTGGTAGACAAAACAGTTTTGAATGTAGTTTTATCAACAAAACCGCGAGGAATGCTATACGGCTGGAATAAAACTTAAACTGTTACTAAGAAAATGTTGATTAGATGTCTACTTAAGAAGATGCTGAGAACTCAAGCTACCTTCATAGGCATATGGAGTTGAAAGTTGGATGGGATTGTGCGGGAGGCTTTCCTTGGCGAGAGAGCATAAGTTTATTTATATATATACATAGGTCGTTGGGAGTGACGAAGCTAAGAAAGTTAATGCACTCCTTTGTTGTCCGCTTTCTGGGCTGGAACACAGGTGTGTCCTAGTTGTATACAGGTTCCAAGGGCAAGGGTGTAGTGCCCTTTCTTGCGTGATAGCATGTCTGTCGGTTGAAACATGAGCACTAACTCTTGTCCTAGCCTTTTTACGGCTTATGATTATAGAGCCATTACTCGTTTTCTGAATACAAATATCTTCATAAATTGTATCTCGGAAACGGTTTGTTCGATTGGTTTGGTGTCTTCGGCGAAGTTTTAGACAATTGTTGGTGCTATATGGAAAAAATATGCACGGTAAAAAAAAGTTCGGTTTTTGTGTTTTGAACTAAAATATATATTTTCCCTTAAAAGTTACATGTCAATAATTTTTTAATTATCCTTATGTTATAGCTGACTAAAAATGCTATCTAGTGCACAGTAGGTTGTTCTGGAGACAAATAGGTTACAATGAAAAAAAAATTTTTTAAAAGAAATACAATTTTCAAAAAAGCTATTAAGAAAAGTCAAAAAAGTTTGTCATCCTAATTTTATGACAGAACATCAAATTTGCAAGCAAAAAGTACTTCGGTAACATTTTTCTAAGATGCACCGTTTAGAAGATATTACTGATTTAAAATTGATTTTTTTGATAACTTAATAAGTTTTGGCCCTTTTCGGATGTACTCCGTGTATTTCCAGTTTCAAAAGTATTTTTTTTTCGGAAAGATTGGAAAATTTTGAGTTAAAATGACACTGACAGCTTAAAGATTCGAGTGAAATTCTCTACCTTAAAAGTATTTTGAAAAACAAGTTACAAAATCCCACTATCAGGAACAATGATTTCTTCAAGTGATTTTTGGTGAGTTGTGCTGAAAACGTGCTAATAAGTATTAGATACAGGTAATTAGATACCTTCCAACAGTCTTTACCCAGCATTCTATGATTTCTACCCATGAGCTGTATAATAATGTCTGACTCGGTTCTGAATTCATCCAGTATCTACCAAACAGTAAATGCAGAAAGGTTGCTAGTAGCATAGTGATTATAGTAATTTCAGCTCATAATCCTGTGTTTTTGAACGAGATCCAGTGTTGTTTGATAACATAATAATTGTAAAGGAAAGTGTGACACGTTTTGGTGCAAAGGTAAGTTTTAAATACACATTTTAATTATATGTTTTGTGATATTTTCGTACAAAACTAACAATTGGAAAATATGTTCTATGTTACAACCTTTCTGCATTTACTGTTTGGTAGATACTGGATGAATTCAGAACCGAGTCAGACATTATTATACAGCTCACGGGTAGAAATCATAGAATGCTGGGTAAAGACTTGTGAAAGGGGGGGAGGGGTGAACGCTGGGGTGTCGTGACCTGGGCGGGGTTTGGGGGGTTGGGGGGGGGGGATTTTTGCGGTGGGGGGGGTATTGTTATTAAAGAAGAAAATTGTATATTTTTTATTGGATGAAAGAAGAATGCGGCGGTGGTTTGTGGTGGTGGCAGCCGGCGGCGCCGGGTTGGTGAAAGGTGACTAAGACCACGTCTTTCTTTTTTATTTTTTATAAAAAAAAGGTTATTAACGGTAGTAACTACTTGTTGGGACGGCGTCTGCAGGCATGGGTGCGAAAAAAGACCATCAAGGGGAAGGGAAACCGAACAAGAACTCATCCCACTCTATTCTGCTAGCATTCTATAGTGTCGCATCTCGTGCGTTGTATAGCACATACAGCGGACTAGCCACACTATGCGACTCTATAGAATTAGAGCAGGATCGATTGGCTCGAGTGATCCGGTTTTTAACTGCAACGAGTATATTCGAAAATTACACAGTCTCCATTTACTATAACTACAAAATTTTCAACGAACATGTACTTATTAAGCATTTTGAATCCATATCAATTATCAAAATTGAGGCATAGGATTGTCTAATAATTCATTCTATGGACTGATTATATGGAATTTCTAATATTTATGTAATTTCCCCTTTTCGCAACGGAGCAAGGGGGGGAGATCAGAACAGAAGATAAGGGAGAGAGGGGGGAGAAGAAGGTAGCCTGAAGAAAAATATAACTAACATAAACAGGTCGTTAAAGACTATTAATGGCATAGTTTAATTACATCGATGAACAATACGTTCAGGATTGACAAATAGTTCATTTTATAAACTGCATGTATGACATATCGAATATCCTGGAATTTCTGATGAAAATATGTAACCAGTACCATCTTAGCCACAATTGAGTTCGTAATTCTGGAGAAGTGTATGAAGGGTCCAGTCTCACCATCGGTGGATTAATGCGGGTTTTTCTTTTTTATTTATTTGTTGGTTTTGGGTTGGGCCGCGAAATGAGAGAGAGTCTAGACCACAGGACAGCTGAACACAAAAAGGGAGCTCTGACCATATTGCAAATTTCAAACGTCTAGTGCTGGCGACAATTCTCTGGTGAGACTACAGAATTCCATTTCCACGTTCCTTTGTCCAATCGTGCCCCAAAAAAGTCACCGCTTTTCAACTTTGGTATACCGCGAGTAAGCGAAAAATGTAAGAGCATGGGGTAAAGGGGGGGGGGGGGGGGGGGGGGGGGGGGGGGGTACCAACGGGGGCAATGGGGGGGGGGGGGGGGTCCAAGACGTAGTATTAATATTAGAAAAGGAAAGAAAGGTAGGAATAAGAGGGTTGTGATAGTGGGGGTGGAGGGGGAGGAAAGTGGAATGAAAAAAGAAAATTGAAAGGTGGAGTGAAGGAAATGATAGGGGGAGAAATTAGATGGAGTGTGGTGGTGGTGGGTATGGGAGAGGGGAGAAAGGAAGGGGGGAAGAAGAGAAAATAGGGAGAATAAAAGGGAGAGGAAAAATAAGGAAAGATGGATTGGAATAGATGAAAAAAAATGGATATAGTGGAAAATATTGTGGAGTGGTGGAGGGGATGTAGTGGTGGGTGAGCTGCAAAAAGAACGATTATCATAAAGACGGGAAAGTCCCTGTATATGCAGTCGAACTCATCAAAATTGAACTGCTTATTTCAGCAGCAACAACAAAAACTAAACAAATCCAAGCAGCACGACCCTCAACATCTAAATCTACAACACCAACATCACATCCCCTGTTTTAATCGATACGGCCCCATTTCGTTACCCATATCGCAACCGAAGGATACTGTCGAATGCAAAATTGTCACCATTAACATATGCTCATGAGCCCCTATCAGTCTCGTGGTGCTCTTATTCCACCGGCAAATGCTGGCATCGGAAAGTTGCTGGAACCCATTTGAGCTAAAGATATAAATTCATCGGACCTGCGCATGTTCACGCCGACACGACGTGCGTTGATCGCAAATATTGAAGCCCCAGAGGAAGAAATCTTATCTCAGCTCGCTTCATACGACATTTCTTATTGCACATATTTCCTTAACATTAAATAATGACTTCGGAGACTTTGGTCATCTGAGACCATTCTGAAACGACAATCAGCACTCCATCAGTGGAGCAAGTCCATACGGCATGAAAGGCCGACCCTTCGGCGATATGAGGGAGTGGAGGCAAACAGGAAGGGAAAAACTGACTGCTGAATGGACCGACCGGTCTTCGTTGGCTACCCCTGAAAGTGTATGTGTCTTCGAATCGTTACACAGTTTTCCTTCGTTTTCAGTGACATTTATTGGCCACATCTAAGTTATTCTCTTGATGTCTATATAAATTTCAGCACTCCCGAGATATGCTGCTGCTGTTGCTGCTACATCCGAGATCCCGGTTCTTATCTGTTGTTACATTTCCATTCGGTGCTGTCAATAAATTGTGTCCAGAAATTCCCGCCGCATCGCTTCGCCCAGCCACCGGTTCAATGGCGAAAACTTCCGCGCAATATACTACGAATTAAATCCAATCGATGCAACCGGACCACAAAGTGCACCCTCAGGGTAAATCGAATTGATCCAGCCGGTCAAATCGAAGTCCTCACGAGTGTTGGGCATCGGCGGGTAGCTGGTGCCATAAACTTGCTCGTACAGGTAGAACCCGTAACGGTGTTCATAGTGTCCCGCGGTTGGTGCTAGAAAGTCTGTGGAGGATTGGAACATCAATTCATACATTGTTGCACAGATCCACGAAAAAAAAAGTTTTCGGAACGCTTACCCATTACCGTATCTCCATCCATGTAAGTCATTCCTTGCGTGAAAGCAGACGCCTGAAACGAGAGAGTAAGAATGGTTAAGCTCTTTGAGAAAAGGAGAGAAACTAGACAAACATTTCGAAAAGTCTCATCAGCTTTAATCTATTATCTTCATCTTTTGCCACTTCGTCGAAGTATGGGGCAAAGATAGTGCCTATTCGGTTTCTTTTGCCACGTGGGAGATACTTAAATGTTTTCCACGGAGCAACCAAACCATCCAAAATCAAGTGTGACAGTAATCAAAACTAAGTTCTCTGATGGGACTACTATTTTGGATATAATTTTGTTCTCACTGGTAGGTAGTTTTAACTCAATCTTGAAGTTAAATTGAAAATGTCATTTATACTCAGAGCAAGGTATTTTAAGAGTTGTAAGTTTTCAGTATAAGTACGAGGCGCATTTCGCGAAACTATCCAAATCGGAGTGTTGGGCTGTCACTTTGCTTTGGCTGAAAATTTTTTGAATGCCATTTTATCAACATCGGTGCTGTTAGGCGGAAGCAAATTTTTTTTTTTTTCGCATACCGTGTCTAGTGTCCGGTTTAAAATTTAACGCTTCCAAGGCACCTAAGTGATATGAAGCAATTAATGAAAATTTTGAATTCGGGATGCAACAAAAAATTAACCGGTAAGTGTAATTATTTCACTTATTCGATTGCTTTTTTAATTCTTGTCGCTTTGAAGATCTTCCAATGCAGAACTATATCAGAGGAAACCCAGTATTTTATAAGGATGACGTTTCTCTGGAAGATATTATTGCAAAGTTCATGGAGATGATAACGGAACGTCAATGTGATGCGTCAATAAGGTCCATAAGTTTCTCAATCATTCTTTGGAGTCAACGCTTCGAGTCGCAAGTAAGCTTTTCTTGACAAACGAAAAGCACTCGTTTCATCATGATCTTTCAGTAGATTTGATGTACCTGAAAATGTACCAATAAATCAAATACATTTTGTTTATTTGAATTTATAGTTTTCTTTTATTGAATTAATGAACGAAAGTTCACTAAAGCACATTTTCGAACTATATTTTCAAAAAATAAAACTCAGTTTTGGATTATTTTTACTGTAGATTCGCTTTTAATAAACAGTTAATATCACTCAGCATTGAGTCTTTTCGAAGTACTCATAATTGGATACTTTGTAAGTAACTTAATTATTACTGGTTTTATTTTGCTGTCAAGATGAGTGAAAATGACTTACTTTTGGATAGTTTGGTTTCTCTGTGTAGGAAAAAAGGAGATAGGATTTAAATTGTTAAAAATTGAAAATTTTTTTTTTTTTTTTTTTTTTTAAGGGACCTAGTGCAGCTACTCGTGAAAGACAAGTTCATCACGATTATTAGTATGAATACTTCATACTGTGGTTCATTGAAAGAACGCTATCTCCATTTAGGCTGAGAGCGTAATGGTATTGTACTAAAGTTACCCCTATGTTAAAGCTTCAGTAAAGGCATCTTCAACGGCGATTCAAATCGGGGATTGGATTTATTTTTTTTGTGGACCAAACGCAAAAACATCGCTGCACCGGTGTTGTAAATTTTGTTTTACACTGGATCTATTTGGCATCATTTTAAAACTGGTATATGTTTTGATCTATTTTTTGCAGCAATTTGGAACAAGAAAAATACAGTTCCAAAACACTATACGCTATTTGATAATATTGAAATTATTGAGTAGAATTTCAGCTTTTACTAAACAAAAACTCGATTTTATTCGTGTCTCTCGTCATTGTTTTCAACAGGCGTCATCCAGGACGTGACCCTCTCCGTTTCGACTCTTGTTTATCCGCTGCCAAACTACAAATCAGAATTATCTAATATCGTTTTAATTAAATGTATGTGTCACCGCGTGCTAATTAATTTCAATCTAGAAGTAAGATGCAATAATCAAACCATATCGTCGTAGAAACTTATCCCGACGCAGACGCTAAATTTAAGAAAATGAAATGAAAAGTAGGACGAAAAGGAACGGTTGGCGGTTTACATAGTGAGCTGCATCAATCGGGCGAGAAAGCTTCACGCACCCGAGATAAGAAAACACGCCCACGCGCTGCTAATGAGCAGGCGCGATTATGTTAAACATGTCCTTTCTCTGTTTGGCCTTCAGCCAAGGACATGACTTAAGGAAAAAAAAACGGTACAAATGTGCAATATTATAGCAAAATGCCTCTTCAGACCTGAGTTACAATAAAGATGAAAGTGCAAGGAAATAATGGGAAATCCCAGGTCTGAAAGGGACATAGAATGTAAGGAAAATAAAACTAGTTTAACCTCTTCAACGACAAACGTAGCGTCACCTAGAATCAGTCCAAATGACAGAACATCAATGGCACCTAATGGGTTATAGAAAGTTCTGGAAAATTACATAAGAACTTTTAGGATTTTATCCTTGAATAAGAATCGAAAATGCAACTCGTAGGCTTAAGATAACTAGATCAAGAGAGTTTCAATAAAAGCAAGTTTGAAGCAAAACTTCCCGAACAGCTTAGGTCAGCTTAGGAAGTCGATATTCACTCCCTGATTCTCATTTTAGAATCCGAAATTTCTCACGAACAAATCCCGAACCAGGAGGCCTTCGAAAGAACTTTGGAACTCGGTACTTCTCAGAAAAATCCCTCCAAGAACTTTCTGAAATACTGAGTGCAGGCGATTGCAAGCGACGTAACTCTCCCGAACCAGGAGAGGAAACAGAGCAAGCAGTTGTGAACGAGAACCAGAACAAAATTGAAACCCCGACGCCAGGGGAGGAGAATGAGTTTTTGACAAGCGGTTGTAAGTAAAGTGGAGTTTAAAGCAGAAAGCAGTAGCAGAAACAGTGTCGAGTCTAGCACTAGTAAGCCCCGAACCAGGGCCGAAAGTTGACTAAGGAAGCGACAGTATGCATTCGCACACTCACCTTTAGTCAAACGGAAGAATAAGTATCCCTTGTCGTCAGCTAACGACGCCCTCATGGCATTAAACATTATTTGGTCAAACCAATCAATGGCAAAATGTTTGTGAAAAATCTGCGATCACTGAAAAAAAACTTCTTATCTCTGATGTTGAATGATCGACAGGATAACAGGTGTTGGCAGGTTTAACAACAAGAAATACAACACCGGTGCGGGGAACGCAAAGTTGGTCTATTTTAGCTAGTTCTATTCAAGTTTCGCTGATGCAAATCAGGTATAAAGTTGATCTAAAAATAGACCGCCGCTGAAGATGGCCTAAAGTTCGCAGAACTCCACCAATGCAGGCAATACTACAGTAAAGATAAAACAAATTATGATAAAGTTCATTCGTTTCTTATCCCTTCTTATCAAAGTACAAAGAGCTTCAGGGAGTTTTTTTTCATAGAACTAGTAAATTTCGCAGTACTTTATCAAAGAATCAGCATCAGTATAGAAATTCAGCGAAGGTCGCAGAACTGTTTCAATATTCGAACATCTTTAGAAAAGCTCGCAAAACAACAACAATTTTTTAGTATCAGTACAGTTAACAACTTTAGCTAAACTTGCAGAACTTCAGAAAAACAACAAGATTACAGAACCTAAGCAAACCTAAATTTATCACACTTAAGCAAACTTTGTAGAGCCTCAGAAAGGTTGAATATGTTGTGCAATGTGCACTTAACATCATTAATGTTTACAGAACTTCAGCAAAGTTTGCAGACCTTCAACTCAAAAAAGTAAATCAAACTTCCCCAAGTAGATTACAGAACTTCCTCAAGGAGGCAATAGAAGTTCCCCAAGAAGAAACTCCGAATGGCATAGCATAGCATTTTCCGACCATACATAACCCTGGGTTGGCTGTTGTAGAGACGATGGAAGCGCCAGAAGAGCTGCTTTGGGTGTGACAGGCTCTTCATCCATCGATTTCTTTGCACAACACCTGGCCAGGTCCATATGATCAGCAAGGGATGGGAGGGAATGGTTGATTAGATAAAAAGATGCTGAGAACTCATGCTACCTTCATAGACATCTGGAGTTGGAAGTTGGATGGGATTGTGCGGGAGGCTTCCTTGGCGAGAAAGCAAATGTATATTTATATGTATATAGGTCGTTGGGAGTGACGAAGCTAAGAAAGTTAATGCACTCCTTTGTTGTCCGCTTTTCTGAGCCGGAACTCAGGCGTTTTTTACTTGTATCCAGGCTCTTCACAACTTTTCATGTCTATACAACTATCGGTTGGGTTGTATTGCCGGAGGACCATCGTGCACAGCACTATTTAGAGTCCCACACTGGCACGAGGACGATGATCAGCCGCTCCTAACATGGAGAACAGACGCTGTTTTGAGTCGCCCCTAACATGGAGAACAGACACTCAGATAGACTGCGCCCTTTGAAGAGGGCAGCCCCCCCCCCCCCCTTCCCTGTCAGCATATGACCAAGGTCCCACCGGGGTTGGTTACCCGATCTTTCCTATGGTTACTCATACCCCAGTCGGCACCACGGGGAGGAAGGTATAGGAGTTACTGGACAAGAGTCTAAGGATCGCAGTAGGATCTATTTTATACCTGCAGGTACGCGAAGTACCAATGGTACGCATTGCCCAGTCATTTACCAACGCACCGACACAAAGTCATACACTAACACACGCACATGCCGTCCAAATTTTCATTTTATACCTGATGACATAGCATAGCATAGCATAGCATAGAACATTTGCACTTATGTTGGGGGGAGTCACCGAGATAAGCCTATCCACCTCCACTTAATATTTCGCCAAAAATGTTGAGTGTCGTAGACCCACTTCTCTCTGCGTACCTGTCTTTACAATTGTTTGTAAAATTGTCTTAACATCTATTGACAAAAGTGCTGGAAACCCAAACAACTGTCCCGGACGTTCAAGAAATAAAGAATTGGCGAGTTCCAATATTTGTGGAATGGTCATATATGTTAAAAATAGTTCACCTTTGATTAAAATTGATTAAAATTGAATGACTGGAAGCATTACTTACCAATATCGAGCCGGAAATGGAATATCACGTCATCCTCTCATTCATTCGTGTATACTTTCATATATACACACATACATACACATATATACCAACAGCAAACAAGTTGGCCAGATAGGAGCTCAATCCCCACACGGCACCTGTCAGCGTGATCGACGAAGGGTAGCTCTGCCAGCATTTGATCCTCGGCAACGGTGTCCAGAACCTAGCAATGCACTATGGTACGAATAGCCAAATTTCGCGACAAAAATCGATAACTCGCAAACCATTAACTGTAGACATATGATGTCTTTGGAGGATTTAGTCTTAGAAAAAAGATCTATGTTTTGGTTTGGGTGGTGACTGGGGTGGTCCTTTAATGGTAATAATAAAAATTCTAACTTTTTATTCTTATGATCTAGAGGAACTGTTGCTCCTACAGAATTGAACATAATTCAATTCCATGAAACTTTGCTCAAATAACCTAATTTATATCTCATCTACGGTTCGTTTTATAATAGTTTTTCTAACTGTCCTCAGGGTGGGACCTAGAAAAAACAGTTTTTTTGCTCTAATTTATTTATTTCAATTTGAATTTGAAAACTTTGTTTGGATGACTTTAAAGTCATAAAAGGATCTATGGGAAAACCTATGGAAAAACTGTCAGATTCACACAAACGCATCCGCAACGTATCAACGTATCAATTGCGGGGCAGCCATTACAGTTTCTACAACGATTACACCTTAAACAGTCAATTCAAATGTTTCTTAGTTGGAAGTATCGTCACAGATGGCGCACAGTGTTTTATGTCTGTTTGTCTGTTATATAAATGTTAATAAATAAATGGAGATGGGTAAACATAAAAAAATATAAAAAATTTCATAAAAATCTCACGTTGTTAGGCACTTTGATAATAATTGTTGATGCTGCAGATCGAAAGTTATGCAGAAAAAATGCAAAACGACCAATTTTAAAATGAGTTTTACTCCACAAGGGGACAAAAAGGGAACAAACGATTTTGCATAGGTCATGTAGATGGAATTTTTTGCTTTCATTTTGTCGCGAAATTTGGCTATTCGTACCATAGTGCGATGGTGCGCATCGCTCACACAAGCCGGGAATTCCTTGGCCGTCAGTCCGATCACCTCGAACAGGCTCTGCTGGAAACGCTTGGTTAGCATCGCCCAGCAGCTGCGACAGTTTTTTGTTCTTCTAATAAAATTCACCGATCACAACTATTTTTTCACCGATCAAAACCGTTGACTTCCAAAACCTTGCTTCATCATAGTTAATTACAGATACTTGACGAGATGCGAAAAACGTAATTCGAATACAACCATTAGATAATACATCATTATTAGTAATTATTTTGAATTGCAGCGAAAAAAAACAAATGTCCCGTCCGCTCACAGTCACAGCCTCCTCTTCCAGTTCCCCAAGAAGAAACTCCGAATAGTAGATCAAAGAAATTATCAGAGAAGTTCAAATAAATCCCCAAAAATGTTCATACATCTAGATAAGTTCATACAACATGCCGAAGATGTTCAAAGTTTGCAAAATTTTAGTAAAATTAACAGAAACTGAAATATAAGTTCGCAAAATTTCAGGACAAGTAAAATTTACGCAGAGCTTAAGAATATAGAAATGAAATTCAACAAACTTTAGAAAAACAACTAGTTTGCAGAACTTAAAAAAATAAGGAAAATTTCTGCAAAGTACACCGGAAAACCACAAAATTACCAGACTTAAAGTTCTACATATATAAAAACTAATATTTTTCTGTCTGTTTGACTCTTATAAACTCGAAAACTACTGAACCGATCGGTATGAAAATTTATATGCAGGGGTTTTTGGGGCCAGAGAAATGGTGGTTCGAGACCCCTGCCTCCTCCGGATTGGGGGGCTCTCATACAAATGAAACACAAATTTCTGCATAGTTCGAGAACTAATCAACAAAATGTGTATTTCTCGGGTAAGATAGAAGTTTGAAATTTTCATTCATTTAGTTGCAAACGTAGCAACGTACGCATTGGGTAGAGCTATCAATAATAAAAAAAATGACCTTCATCAAAATTCACCCCTTAACAAGATAAAAAGCAGTCACCGAGCAGCGGAGTAGCTTTTCCACAAATAGTGAAAATGTAGCACTTCGACTAAAATGAAGAAAAAAACAGACAATTCTTATGGATAGTTCAAGCAAACTCAATTGGACATTTTTTGCCTAATTTTTACCTAAGAACGAGCTAGTGAGCGACGCAATTGTGCATTTAGCCTTTGCTGTTGTTTTACACCCTTTTTTTTGCTGTCAAAAATATGAAGAATGTTCTGGATTCCGTTCCAAATTCGGCGCAAAATAAAAGCGAAAGATAATTTATTTTTTTCACATCGCAATTGTTTGAAAATGAAATTAAGAACCTCCGGTGAAAATGAAAAAAATCATTTGGTCTATATAAATGTCAAAATTTAGAATGAACCACGACGACCTAATGGTTGACAACTTTAGATTGATTCTAAATATTTTTTTTATTTTCATTTTCATTTTGCAGCATTTGGTGGGGCAATGCTTAAGAGCGCAAGTCAGTCCAAAGCCGATGGTGAAGGAGGGGTAGTGGCGAACTAGTCTATTCAGACCACATGAACTCCATGGGAACGAACAAGGATATGTTAGGGTAGGTGGTTAAGGTAGGACGTTTTGGAGCGGTTAAAAATACTGCAAAAAGAAAATCATAAGTCGAGCATTCGACACTGAAGAAGTCTGTAAGTCGCAGACGAAACAGGCCTATCTGTCAAAAGTTAAGCCCTCGCTAGTGGAATTTAAAGGAATTTGCTCGCGTTAACCAGTGATAATCTGAAAAAAGTGTTTCAATGTTTTATTTTTTCTATATTAAAAGGGCAAGAGGTAGTTTTGACGGGTTTCAATTTCATTTTGACGAGTCTTAATTTCATTTTGAAGAGTCTTAATTTCGTTTTGACGGGTCTTAATTTCGTTTTGATCACTCTTAAATTCAGAAACTTAAAACCCGTCAAAACTATAAAATCTTGAAGAAACTTAAGACCCGTCAAAACAACCGGCAAGCGCTAACCAGAAGGTAAATACCTCCGATTGCATTATACCGGGCAAACGCATCTAAGTAGCATTTTTCCCAAGTTTAAGGAGCATTTCCCCAAAAAGAAGGGTGCATTTATCCTGCTGCCATTTTAAAAGTGATCGAATGAAGTGTCAATTTCAAATTCTCCTTGTTTCCCAATCACAATCGTTCTACTAATTGTAACTGTAATTGTTCAGTGTATAGTCCGTGCTTTTCTGCTAAGATTGCGTATCCGGGGACTCACTCCTAGGTCTATACACCTATAGTCCTTCCTGTTGCACTCGTCAGCTCGTACGATACTCTAGACTCACATGGGTGGTCGCATCCGGGTCCTCCACTGGGTAGGCACAAGTGTCCGTCCAGTTTCTGCTACATTAATTATCTATTTTTTATGCCTGAATGAAGTACTAATGCTTAAAAAGTTATAAGGAAACCCGTGTGAAAACAACTAACTAGTAGTAATTGGTATTGCGCTCAATTGGCCATTATAATGAAGATTTTATTCCGACCTCTTGAAAATATTTTAAACTTTTGAGAGTTGGACTAATGTTCATATTTGACCCTTTTAGATTTTGGATTAAAAGTAACATTACATGAACCTTTCTCATTAAATGTTTCTCTCAACAACCAGATGGCAGCGTGGGAGGTGCCCTGTATTGGCCAACAAAATCTCTGTACAACTCTTCCCTTATACATCCAAGCCCAACACTTCATCACATGCAAATGGTTTCCTGGAAATAAATAAGAATAATAATTTTTTTTTGTAGGTTTACTGGCGGGACTCTGAATAGAGTAGAAACCTCAACGCCAGGTCTTTGATGATATCGTTGCGTAAATCCCTTCGAACCACCTCGCCAGCCGTACACGGAACATGCCGTCCAAGAAGACGCTGTTGCAAATGATTCGGAAGGAGCCACGTTTGAGTTTCCTGGGTCCCTTCGTCCTCCTCTTCAACTTTCTGTCCGTTACTCTGTTAGTCAGTGTTACGTATATAAGTTTAATAAGTCTTCCGAAGCAGTTTTCTCGAATCAAAAATAAAAAGTTATTGTATTGTACCTTGTGCGGTAGAATTTTACAACTTAACTCCCTTTGAAGCATTTCACCAGCCGCACAAGGATCATGTCGTCTATAGAGACGCTGTTGACACTGCCTCAAAGGGTGTTACATTTTCAACATGGCTTTCCTTTTCTCTCAGCCATGTTCACGTCAACTGCTTTGCATATTGTCGTGTTGTCTGTTTGTTATTAAGTTCATCAGTTTGTAAGTTGAATAAGGTGTTTTTTCTTCGTTATTTCTTCATGATTTCTGTAGTCTTTTGTACACTGATAGGCAGAATAAAGTGCCCACCTCTTAGTTTTTTTCAATTTCTCTCATTTACTTGGTTCAAATTAAAGTAAACACACTGTATTTTTTTTTATTATCTTATTTTTTATATTCTTTTTAAGTTTCACTTATGGAATACTGAAAAAAAGGAGTTTTACTTAAAGAAAAAAAAATCAATTTGTGTTGAAAAAAAAACAGTGACAAAATAAAGTGCCCACTTCAAAAATCGATATGTTTTCGATAAGTTTCCATTGGAAGACCCCTCGATTGTTTATGTTTTGATATTTTGACATGTTTTGAAGCAAACGCTTCAACCTGGTGCATTTGTATACGTGATCGCATTTGATTTAATTGAAAAAAAGATGGAAAACGCAGTGCTTTCGAAAGCAATTCCCTTGTGTATCCGAAAATTGGTCGTTCGTGATGTACAAAACGGTGAATCGCACCGGGCTGTCGCTAAAAAGTACAGTATCAGTAAGGCAGCGGTTGGCAAAATTCTTCTGAAGCTTAAAACGTTTGGATCAGTGGTGGATCGCCCTGGCAGAGGCAGGAAGCGGAAAACGGATGCGAGAACGGTCACCAAGATCATGCGTGAAGTCAAGAAGAACCCGAAGGTAACTGTCCGCGAGATCCAGGAAACCCTTCAGTTATCCGTTTCCGGTCGAACTGTTCGTCGCCGTCTCGTAGCACAGGGGTTGAATAGCAAACTTGCCCGGAAGCGCCCATTTATCAGCAAGGCAAACAAAGCCAAACGGCTTAAGTTTGCTAAGGAGCATGCTGATAAGCCCCTAGAGTTCTGGAAATCGGTTCGCTGTTTAACCGAAAGCGGCGGGTTCGTGTTTGGTGCAGCTCGGGAGAGGAGCTTCAGGAGCGCCACATCCAAGGCACGATGAAGCATGGAGGAGAAAATGTGATGGTCTGGGGGTGATTTTCGTGGGGTGGAGTGGGAAGCATTGTGAAAATCGACGGGATAATGACGGCAGATTCTTACATCAACATCCTGCGAGAAAATCTGGAGGTTTCGCTGATCCAGACGGGCCTTGAAGAGAAGTTCGTATTTCAGCAGGACAACGACCCGAAGCATACTGCCAAGAAGACCAAGTCTTTCTTCCGGTCTTGTCGGATCAAACCGCTGGAATGGCCTCCACAAAGCCCGGACCTCAATCCCATCGAGAATTTGTGGGCGATTCTCGATGCCAGGGTTGACAAAACTGGTGTTACCAATAAAAATAACTATTTTGAAGCCCTGGAGCGCGCCTGGGAAGAGCTAGATCCACAGCACCTAAAGAACCTGGTCGAGAACATGTCGAAGCGCCTACAGGAGGTCCTGAAGGCCAAAGGAGGACACATCAATTATTGAAATGCTTTTATTTTACTTAAATTTATGTTTTCTTTAGCCTAAATGAAGTGGGCACTTTATTTTGTCACCGTTTTTTTTTTTTTCAACACAAATTGATTTTTTTGTCTTGTGTGTGTGTGTGTGTGTGTGTGTGTGTGTGTGTGTGTGTGTGTGTGTGTGTGTGTGTGTGTGTGTGTGTGTGTGTGTGTGTGTGTGTGTGTGTGTGTGTGTGTGTGTGTGTGTTTACAATCTAATTCCCACTGTCTGGCAGCGGTATTATGGATAGAATCTTCCTGCAACTGTTTCATATTTGCTGTTTACATTTGCAAAAAGCTTAAATCCGGGGATTAGAAGGTGACAGCTCTACCGCGACTCCAATAGCCAATTTCAAGAACGCAAGCATTCCGAAGCTATCTTCGTGCACAATAAGCCCCGCTCCAGTAGTGACATACTGAAACTTTCAATCAAGCGTATGTGCAATGCTTGATTGACGCGTATTTAGTGATTCACAATATATCTTCTTTTTTTTTGGCTTGAATTTACTTACCACAAAACTTCATTCTTTTTTTATAAAACTTACAACACATGGAACTGAAGTAAAAACAAATTGATTTTTTTTTCTTTAAGTAAAACTCCTTTTTTTACAGTATTCCATATGTGAAGCTTAAAAAGAATATAAAAAATAAGATAGTAAAAAAAATACAGTGTGTTTGCTTTAATTTGAACCAATTAAATGAGAGAAATTGAAAAAACGATTAGGTGGGCACTTTATTTTGCCTATCAGTGTAGTTTGTGAAATTCTTCGTCTTCTGCTTGTCTGGAGCCACTTGTGATTTGAGTAGTTTGTTTGGCTTTCATCTTCTGTTTTCTCTGTTGTATTAATACATCACCCATTTCTGGTGCACACTCTTGCAAGTTGCATTTTCTTCAAAACTAGAATGTTCCTAGAATTAAATAAGCAAAATCGCCTCACGCTAAAAGCCCCCGATAAAAGTATAACATCGAAGGTTACCATTCCCATTTTCATCTCGTTTCAGATCTCGTACTTTTTATTCATTGTTATTTGAATTATTTTTATTTGTTGTTGAAAGCAAGCCACAAAAGGAATCAATTGATTGATACATCAAACCTACATTTCCGATTAATATGAATAATGGATCAGGAGATGAATAATGGAACAGTTCACCTATATTATCACATTATATATTATCTTTCCAAAAGTGTGCTGATTTTTGATAATAAACTATTTCAGCTTTTTCAACTGATTCTATATGATCAAGTGCAGCATTTCTACTATTTCCAAATACTGTACTTGACCATTGATCACCATCTCAGAACTATAATGTTCATCGATAAGAAGTAATAGAGGATTTTTAGAAGCACTTTTGGGCTGCATTTCCACTGATCTGGCAACACTTGTGTGCTTTTTTCCAAAATGATAAAGAACCAGACCAGCCCTGGGACCTGGTAGTTGAAGTTAAACTACCTCAAGGTTTTGTCAGTGCCCAGGGAATCACAATCGTTCTACTAATACGCTCAAAAAGTTTTTTTTTGATTAGTTTTTTTTTTAAGTGAAAGTGATCATAAAATCGTAAGTTTACAATTCGGCATTACACGAGAAAATCCCAAAAAAAATAGAAAGAGGCATTCTCTGTAGTTCGTATCAATATGACCAGGCTATTTGAGATGCCACTATAAATTTCATGTTGTTTTTACGCTGCAAGTTGCTATATCAAAGTAACATCTCTCTATGATTTGCTAAAATTTGAAAGTCAGCTGTCGTATACCGCACATTTTTAAATAATAATTTATATTAGAATTAGAATTAGAATTGTAATTTAGATATGTTTGTTGTTTAGTTAATGACAATCAATGAATAAAAATGAAAAAATTGCCACGCCAATGAAAAGGGCAAATCCTGTCGTGTCCCTTAACTACTTGATGTCAGGCGTCAACAAACTGTTTCTAGCCTCGTCTAAACGTAAATTGCGGCAAAGCTAGCCGGTAGCACACCTCTTTCATTCTGAACGATCCCACCTATGAAAAACCCCAGTAATACGATACTCTGAGTTCCTGAACGGGCCTTCCACATCCCACAAAACCACAATATTTATGGCCACGGTCTAGAAGTCCACTGCATAGAAAATTCTTTGACACAGTTCAAACTTCCACCCCAAATTAAATATTAAACGTTTTCAAAACTGAACAAATCTATCTATGATTAAATTTTTAGTGATTTGCGGCCCAACCCGCCGATATCACACTCAACTTTAGTGCCTGTATACATGCGTGCTACGACGTGGCTATTAATAGAAAGAGGGGTGTGAGTGTGATATTATCACTACTTTGTGTGACTGGACCTTTGGCTCTCCCATGAATGGTTCATTAGAGTAGAAGGTCATACAATGACATGACCTAGCGACATCTATCATAAATCAGCTATCTCCAATGCATCATTAACATGAGATTAGGCCCTCCCACCAGCGTTCAGGTACAAAATCCAGCCATGGAGAGGGAACTTTACATTTATTCTAAATATAAATGTTTTCTAATGCTGTAGCTTGGAGAATTTACTATTAGCTCAGCTTAGTATATAAAAAATATATGGTGAAGAGATAGACTGAGGCAAAACTAAAAAAATGAGTTTCCTATAGTAGTTCCTATACAAACTTCAAATAGTTTGAGCGCAGTCAGTTTTAAACTATACAAAAAAAAATATTAAATTTAACTGGCGTGTAAAATTTCCCCAAAAAAATCATTCAAATGCAAGCAGAAGCAAGCTACGATATTGTATGTAAACTTTTATACAAACGACCTGAGCAAGGCGATATTTGACTTAAATTGACATGATATATCCAATAAACTTAGGCCAAATCTGGCGTCCTATATATGTGCAGAATAGATTACGCAGCCAATTACATGTTTCTTCTTTAATCAGGATTCCTATTTGAAACTGTTCAAGCTGTTCAAGCACGACTAACTTCAGCAGATTGCCCTGAGAGAATAGCCTACGTGATGGTTTGTTGTAGCAGGGCCAGTCGATATCAATGAGGATCTTCGGAAGACCACGGCTAGAGCCGCATGTCTTCACACAGTAAGGTGATTTCTGGCTTAAATTTACATGAAACATCCAATGAACTTATGCCAAATCTAGCGTCCTATATATGTGCAGATTAGATTACGCAAGAAATTACAGGTTTCTTTTAAACTGCGCAACTTCAATAGAACATTCAAAAGTTTAATGAAGTACTATCACTAACTACGCGCAAAAAGCAGTCGTTTGTTGATGAAAGCAATTATCACATGATGATAAATGACGTAAATTGCCTTTTTTACCTACGAGAACAGCACGGGATTTTTGTTTGCACTTCGAAGAAAAGCAAGTCTGGATAGCAAATGAATATTATGTAGTCAACAGTGGACAGTATTGCTTCAGCGACGTCCGATGCGGTCATCGGTTGCCGAATGTCACTCCATTGAAAAGCACACATTCTGAAACGTAGGAAGGGTTTTGGTATTATCGTAAACTTATTCACTGAGTTGACTTAAACTCACCAAAAACTGTCAGCTGAGTGTCTTTTCCCCACATTTTACTGGGAAAAATTCTACAATACTAAAAAAAAATATAAATGAAGTCCAATCTACATATACCTCCTAAAAACATATTTTGATTTCTCCAACTTTTACTGAGTTTTCGCTGGAAGAATTATGATTATTTAGGGAAAATTTACTCAGCCACTAAGTTGAATCCACTTTGAAAAGAATTTGAATTGATGGAGGTAAAATTTTATTTACATTCAAGAGCCGTGCATACACCTAGTTTTTGATCAAATAAGGCCTACAAGTCATCTTTACTCAACAAATGCGCAAATAGAAAATCTCTGCCATTTTAGCAACTCATGTTTTATTTTGGTTAGGTAAATAAATAAACTCCATACCGCAAGCATGGAAAGAACACACAAAAATAAAGCACTGAACAATGTTGATTGACACTTGAAAAACTGACGTATATTGGCCAAGCAATTCTATAACCAGATTTCTTAAAAAACATGACAATCATGAGGATAGGTGTGAAACAAAAATCAATAAACTCATTCCGCACCTCTGGAACACGACACAGAATGGAGATGTTCTCAACAAAAAAAAAAAAACCGTTTATGCGCTCAGGATAGCCACTGCACTTACCGCAACGTTTGCCACAATCCAGTGTAGGAACATTCGTTCTTCCGTGCTTGCTCCGTCCATGTCCACCATTATCAACGTGTATTGTTTTTCCGGATCGGTGAAATCAAAGTACAACACCGGCGGCACTTCGAACACTTCCACGGCTATTGTTTCGCCGCAGTTCTCCTTCGACAAAACCCATCCCGATTGCTCGGACATGGCCATGAGCGGACTGAACGCACAGCCCTCCAATAGATTGACGGCCATTTGAGTTGTGCAGTAGCCTCGAATGGTGGGAACAAGCAATATCAACGTTGGAAGAAAACAATAAAATCTCTCCATGTTTGATCTTTACTAGCAGAACGACAGTAAACGGACTAAGACACTCAACTTTCCGCGGAACGCTTTTATCGAATCACGTCGGTCGGCTCACGTGCATTCGATAAATGCATAATTGCTGCATGCAACAATAATAATCCTCGAACAATGACAATTTTCCGTAGAATCATTCCTGCCAATCTCAGTTTGCTATTTCTCCACCTCTTCGTAGTCGCATATGAGAGTCGATATGTTTTCCTTGGCGTCGCATAGGTCACTTTCTTCTAGACCTAAAATAAATTCAAATTTTAGCTAAAAAAAAACCTTCCATCATATTATCATAAGTAGATACCTTCGTCCAAAAAGTGATGAAAAAAAGCCTTCCTCTCGAACATCTGCTCAAACTTCCGATTGATCCGTTCCCAAGCGCTCCGAACGGCCGTATTTCCGGAAAGCATGCAAACCGCGCGATCCACTTTGGCTAGGTCACCTCCCGGGACGGCAATCGGAGGCTGGTAGTTGATGCCAATTTTGAACCCCGTTGGGCACCAATCCACAAAATTGATTGTCCTTTTTGACTTCAGCTCCTGAATCGAGCGATTTATGTCCACGGGAGAAATATCCCCTCGGTACAGCATACAGCAAGACATGTACTTTCCAGTTCGAGGGTCACACTTGACCAGTTGATTTGCTGGTTCGAAACATTCAGAAGTGATTTGCGATGTTGTCAGCTGTTCGTGTTTGGCATTCCGGAACGGAATCAATGGCGAATAGGTTACCAGGGGATAATGTATTCTCGGAAATGGAACCAAATTCGTTTGAAATTCAAGCAAATCCACGTTTATGGCACCCGTAAATCTCAGCGAAGAAGTAATGCAGGAAACAATTTGCGCAATTAATCTGTTCAAGTTCGTATAGGTAGGATCGGAAACGTTCAAACTTCTATCGCATACGTCATAAATAGCTTCGTTATCGAGCAAAAATGAACAATCGCTATAATCCATCCCAACATGCGTCGAAAGAACTGCGTTGTAGGGTTCAACAATGACCGGCGAAATCCTCGGCGATGGAAATATGTTAAATTCAATTTTGGTCGTTTTGCCATAATCGTCCAGTAGTTTTTCTAATGCCAACGTACCGAACCCACTCCCCGTCCCTCCTCCCAGACTGTGAAAGATCATAAATCCCTGAACAGTAGAACACCCTTCGGCAACCTTCCGCACCCGGTCCATCACGGCATCGATCATCATTCGGCCCAGCGTAAAATGCCCCCGGGCAAAATTACTCGAGGCATCTTCCTTGCCCGTGATCAGCGTACTGGGATGAAAGAGATGCTTGTAGGATCCTATTCGAATTTCGTCAATGACCGACGGTTCCAGATCCACCATCACTACTCGCGGTACGCAACGGCCCTTTTTGTCGCAGCTGAAAAAAGCACTACAATCATCGTAGATCGTGCAATCACAAAAGCGCCCATCCGGATAGATGCCATGTTCCAGACAGTACAACTCCCAACACGCACTGGCAATTTGAACCCCGGCCTGGCCCACGTGTAGTTGGATAATTTCGCGCTGTAAACAACGAAGAAAAAAGAAACAAAATGATAAGTAGGTACACACAACGATGATCGTGCATACATATAGCTTTATGCGGTAATAAGATGTGCTGCCGTACGATTAAGGCCAACAGTTTCTATGTTTCTGTTTGTTCTGGTTTTCGGTTGTTTGAGCGGTGACACCTATAGTGTGTTAAGCAACAAACCAGCACAGCAAATGAAGATTGTGGTGCTCTCATGAATAAAAGTGAAATTGAACAGTAACAACGAGTGGTTGGAGGTATCGCACGAATTGTGGCATTGAAAGACTTTTGCTTTCATGGTATAAAAGTCATTTATAAATATTTTTATAGTAAATTTAATAGATCCATTATTATAAGAAATATTCAATACAAAAGCTGCACTCATAAACAACAATGGTGCCATTGAAATAACTCTCAGTCTCTTATTGCTGAAAATGTAAATATTTACGATTCCTCTATGGGACTTTTATGACACATTGTGGCGTAGTAGGTTGTTTATCTTTTTCGAATGTTTTTCCAAAATCTTAAGTCATGATTACTTGCTGTTTGTCAGCAATCTGTTTGTTATCATCGATCGAATCGTGTGCAGGTATCCCTCGACAAATTTCGTTATTTTGAAAAAGTTAAAAACACGACAGGCTCCCACATACGTCCTTTGTTTACATGTTGACAGACTTCTATTTTAATACTGGACGCTAAAGAAAATAACAGTGATTATATTTATTCGATTGATGTTGTTTACTTGACTGATTGTTTATTTTTCGGGAAAAATAAGGTTGAATTATGTGTAGGTGATCTTTATCTATTGATAGCTGGCATCGCTTGCTTGTTTTGAAGTAGAAAAAAACGAACTCTCAAGGTCAGGTAAGAACAAACATGTGATTCGTTGGAAACTAGATTCTACCTTTGAGCGATTTATTGAAAATAACGATAACGCATAACGATCAAAGAGTTGGATGAAACATTTTCACAAAAACACATTTCTTTGGTATGAGAAAAGACATATTTTCCTCAGATTTAGAGATCCTTGCAACTCAATACAATCTTATCTTAAAACCTGCATCGACCGATTTTCTTTTCAAGATTATTCGCAATCAATTTTGAATTGATAAAATAACGAACGTAAAAGTTCTAACATGAGAAGGTTTATATGAATTTGAAAAAAATCAATTTGTTTTTGTATCAATAGGCGCATTTCAGTGATGAGGGCTTCAAATGGTGAGTTGACAACTTCGAAGGAGGGTGCAACCGACCTCCGGTCCTCACAAGTTCCTACCTCACGCCTCCACGAGTCATATGATCACAAAAGACTGCCAGCTGAAACATGGAGACGCTGGTTGGCGTAGCCTGGGCAATGTTGTCAATCTGACAATAGCGAAGTGAGGAGGTGCGACTGAAGATCGTGTACCTTTAAATCATATTGTATATTTTCCATTCTCATTTTAATAATAATTTCAGCACGCTTTAGAATCATCTTTGCATTCCAAAACCATGTAAGACACTGGAGCAACATGACAAGCATAAAAGGCTCAATTTATTTTTCATGAAATGATAAAAGACGAAAAAAAAAATTATTTTCACAAAATTCATAAAAGACTGTCATGTGCTTCTAAGCAGTAAAGGATTATATTTAAATATTTTGTTTGGTGGTATTATTATTAAATAAGCCATTTATTTCAGATATCATCAAACTGGACTCTTCGATTACTCCAATTGCTATCTTTGAAATGTTACTAGAACAGTATGAAGAAAAAATATTATAACATGAAAATAAGAAGAATGATTAGTAATTTCCATTTAATTCCAACTACCTTTATTCCTTATCTTGACAGATACGCGTATTTCGTCTACAATGTGCAGACTTCTTCAGTGTCGTGTACTAATACACGACACTGAAGAAGTCTGCACATTGTAGACGAAATACGCGTATCTGTCAAGATAAGCAATAAAGGTAGTTGGAATTAAATGGAAATTACTAATCATTCTTCTTATTTTCTAGTTACAGGTATTCCACTAAACAGCTCACACTCTCCATAATTCATTATAACATGTCTTATAAAATAATATCTTTTATTGAAATTTCATCTTTGATTTTTGGAATGATCTATACTGTTTTAGCATTGCCAGGACTAGGAGGATATTAATAAATATCTAATTTTTATTTATTTTTCAGTAACAATCCATTAGATGTCAGAAGGTGGCAACGGAGTCGGTGATAGGCTTTTGCAATTATTATTGAATGTATTTTTCATTACCGTTTTGCAAATGAACATTATACCAAATTCGAGCGGATATGATTCATACAGCGTTGTATTCATTTAGCTCTGATTTTACAGTTCAATCCTTGTCATTACTTTATCATTACTCACAATATTATTATATTTGATAATTGTGGTTTTATTGATTTTACTTCATATATTAGGTTATAAAATCAGCATCAAGCAGCAAATAGTGACCAGTAAATATGAGTAAAATAAAATTATTAAATTTCAATAGATGTAACAAACTTTTTCAGGATACCTCAAACCGAGATTTTAGTGAATTGCTGCTATTACTTTACTATTACTACACTTACTATCACTGAATTGATAGTGCTATCACTTTACTATCACTACACTTACTGTCACTTTAAATTTCAATTTACGAGGATTTAATAATGCAACAAGAGGTAGGTTGGGTTTTTGGTAAGACGGTTGGCAGCGCATTGACTTACTGTAGCTGCTCTTTACATAGCCAAGTAATTTAATTTGTAAGGTGTAAAATTCCATGTAAATTATTCAAGTTGAAATTAGTATATATAGCAATTGGGTCTTTCATGATGTCTTTCAATATAAGAAGAGTGAGACCTTGTAAAAACCAGCACAGTATATTCAGTTAAGCTCTTGATCCATTCATACTGGATCAGTCTATAAAAGCAAATTAGTCCTATACGAATAACATGCAGCGGAAGATGCGTTGGAAAGTAGTATCCCTTGATTTTATCATGCAACATAGAGACTGATATGCTTTTATGGTAAGTTATTTGAAATGTAATTTTTTGGTAAGATCCTTCCTCATTTTATTGCCTACAACTATATTATTAGGAACAGTAGAAATTTGCAATATCCCAGTACATTTACCAGTGCAAATAAAAACAAATAAAATGTGTTAGTTGAATCTAAAGTTCAGTATAGCCGTGGAATTTTCTTGTTGTCTTAACATTTTTTTATTTCTTTTTATTTTATAAGTCATTTATGCTAAAAATTTCCACTGTTCCTTTAACAACTATATAACGGGGATTGCCCAAGGGGGGTAGCCTAAGGCAGTCGAAGGATTTGTTGACTGGACAAGGGTTCGTGGAGTCGCCAGTCCCTTGTCATGCGAAGACACGCGGCCTTCTGGCCGTAGTCTTCCGAAGGTCCTCACTGAGATCGGCTGACCCTGCTACAAGAAGCCATCACGTAGGCTATTCTCTCAGAACAACCTGCGGAGAATAGTCCTGCAGCCATAGGTAATCCTTGCACTGATGGTGGGTTCTTATCACACATCATCACATCACATTGCAAATCTGCGATCTTCTCCACCAGCAACGACTTGCAACCTGTTGCTTGATGTATCCGTTCCGCCTATTTTGTCTCCTTCTGAACCTTCACTTGTATTGGAACTTTCACACGGAATTTCATCCGCTTCCGTCCGGATTTCATTCGATCAGCTACCGCTCCCCCAATAACGTCTTCATACAAAATCTCCAGTTCGGGAAGTTCTTGCCATTGAAACGATAATGTTTTTGATTTTTCACATGCATTATACTTTCGAAAGAGTTGAATTTCAAAGCCGCAGAATAAACGAAAAATAATCTGTCTGGAAAAATAGTTTGAGACGAACAACCTGCTTTCAGATACTCAGTATGGTTTCCGTAGGGGTAAGGGACTTAACAAATCTCTCGCGTTGCTTTCCATAGATATTCAGATGGCTTTTACTAAAAAAGAGCAAATGGTATCTGTATTCTTGGATATCAAGGGGGGCTTTTGACTCAGCATCTGTTGAAGTTCTTTTAGATAAACTCCATGCTTGTGGTTTTTCTCCATCTAGAATTACTTTTTGTATATTTTGTTGTCAGAAAAACATATGAGCTTTTCTCGTGTCAGATTCCCGATTAAGCTACATGAGTCTCCCCAGGGCTCATGTTTAAGCCATCTTTTGTATAGTTTTTATGTCAAATACATTGATGGTTGTTAAGGGCTGCAAAATGGTGAGTAGACATCTGGGATGGAGCGTGCGTCCCCGCACCATAGCTATGTTCCTCACAAGTTCCTACCTCATGCTTCCACGGATCAAGAGATGACAAAGACCGCCAGCTAAGGGTTGCGAACTTAGCTGGTAGTGCAGCCTGGGCACTGTTGTCCTTCTGACTTCAGCTAGATTGAGGAGGTGCATGCTGAGCGTCTTTCCACCAAGGAGGTGTGACTCAAACAGCGTCTGTCCTGGCATCCAGCGGTTGAGTAAGGAACGCTGTATCACGTCAACTATACATTAGGCCGCACCAAGGCGATGTAGGCAGCGTGACCCTGGTAAAGAAGCATGCTGAAATCTTACCCTACCACAAAAAATGGAAGTATTCTTTATACGGTATATAATTTCAGATCATCCATGGAATACCCAAGCATTGTATAATAATTTTGAATTGTTTTCTTCCTCCGTGGCTATGATAATGCAAGTCCTTCTACAATTGCAGCAGGATCAGTAGCCATGCAGACATTACAAATATAATTGTTATTATCATTTTATATTATAACATCCCTTCACAATATTATTCAATGGTATTTTCAGCTTCGCATTTGCATCGTTGTAAGTTTTGGCCCACCTAACTCACGTTTGTATTTGAAGAGATAGGATGGTTTTTTACATTATTTTAGAGAGAGAGGATTATATACGACACATACAAAAAAAAAATCTTCGTCCCAAATAATTAATTCAAAAACTAACATTGTTTATCATCCTACATTTTCTATTTTACAGACATAAAGAATCATTTATGGGTCCAGTAGGAAAAAAGATGTATCAAAGAATTTCCTGTCATTTATTTTTAATTTTTTTTGTTTTGGATTTATTGAGTTTCCGTTTTTGGGCAGCATTCATACCCATATGAAATTTATTTCGCATAATTGTTTGCTTACATTTTTTTGCTATTTTGCTAGGTTGCCAGGAGATCAACTTTATTTCATAATATCACATTGGAATTTTCTCTATTTAGAGGCAAATAGCGGCATTGAATTATTATTATATGTACATTATGTAGTATTTCTTTACAACATCGTATTATTTCCATCATATCATTACTTTCACATTTTCATATGACAAACCTGATTTAGGCGGTATCTGGCTTAAACACGGAACATACCTTCAATTTATGAGATCTAGCGTTGCATATATGTCCAGTATAAAACGCAAAAAATTACTGCTGTGGTAGGCTTTTGAAAATTACGGAATCTGTGGTACACAGATAAAAAGAAACATTGAATTTTCTGCGTTATCTAATGCACATAAAGGGAATGCTAGTTTTGGCAGAAATTAATGGGATATTTCATGTAAATTTAAGCCCGATAACGCCTGAATCTAGCCTGTTGTATGACAGATTGCAAACATTGTTGTATGGCGCATGAAAGATTGCAAACAATTTCGTTGTTTACTCCTCCTTTGGCTTGGAATTAAACGAGGGTAAATTTTACGTGCCAGTTAAAATTCATTATTTTTTTCTGTGTAGGCTTTTGCACTTAATGCTGAATGTATTTTTCATTTCCGGTTTGCAAATGGACTTTATACCAATTCTGAGCTGATCTGATTCGCTGTGTGCCATTTGGCTAGTGTTTGATTTTACATTTCATTCTCTGTCATTACTTCATCATAACTTACACCATCATTATATGGCAATATTGTTTTATTGATTTTACTTTATAGATGCTTTAAATATAACTTCTTGTTTTTTTGCCCATTTATCTTTAACTCCCTTTCAGTTAAATCTTCCCATTTCTAACTCGGTAGCAATAACTATTAGGTCAGCAAAAAAGAAAAACAGATTGCTGTTATAAAATCAGCATCAAGTAGAGAATTGTGACCATGGCAACAGTAAATTGAAATGTATAAATGTTAGTGTTGTAAAATTTCAATAGATTTTATAAACTTTTTCAGGTTAGGTTTTCAAAATCAAGATTTTGGTGAAACGCTGCTATCGCTGAAAACGAACGAAGCACGATAAGCGTGGAAACACAGAACGCTACACTTTAACACTTTACAACATTTCTTGCATTTCAGGATCAACCGAATGAAGATCATACATAATAGATACAAATGCTTGTAGTTTTTTTCATTGAAATAAATATATACACTATTATATAAATATTTCATGGGAATGGGAGGGACCATTAGGGCACCCGATTGAAGCACTCTGGATGGGGAAAGTGGGAATGTCAACTCCCCATTGCTAACAGTTTGTGAATAGAGGGTGGACTCTTCTCCCCGCCTATTGGGGCATCCTCATGTTAGATAGCGCGCTCTTATGACCAATTGTTCAATCTTGTTGTTGGAAGGATATTCTTTTCATCCTTGTGGAAACGTATGAGTGATGTTGCCTATCGATCCACCCAACCCATTTTTGGCCCTTCATACAACGGCATGATTAGGATAATCAGTGGTTATTAAAGCTTGATCAAGTCTAACAGAGGGGAGAGCCCATTGCTGTCCGACTTAGTTTCCGTGCTACAATGGGTGGTAGTACATATCATACATCATACATCATACAAATACATTGATGGTTGTTTAAGTGACAACTGTTCGTTGAGACAACATGCAGATGACGGCGTAGTGGCGTATTTAAACATATTTCGTAACAATCCAACTTTTTGTACTCACGACGTGTTCTCCAATATTAAAACACAGATAGGACTACACGTCAAAATGATTTATCTCCATGAATATTTATGTATGATTCAAGCTTATTCTATTGCAAATTTATATTTTAAACCATACGAGAGATCGGGTTACAAACCCCGGTGGAACCTTGCTCGTATTCTAAAAGGGAAGGTGCATGACTGTCTTTATCGGGACTTCGGGATCCTCGTAGTGAAAATCAAGAAAACATATTTTTTTCATATGTCAAATATTCTGAGTGTTATGTAATTTTCCTTGAAACAACCTCTAAAATAGGCCAAGAGGAACTGTAGTTATGCATTTTTGAAAATAACAAATTATCCGGACAGTAAAATATTATTACACAGTAAAATACACAGAAAAATATGGTGAAATAAAAAACTACCTGTATAATATTTTTGATAAGGAAGAACTACTGTGATGAAATTCTGAGATTCACTTTTATTTTTTTCTGTGGAATTGGAGTGTGTTTCTTTTAACACTGAAAATTAATTTTCGTAAATTAGCTTTCAATCGTTTCGTAAACATAGATTTTGTACAAAGAACAAATGTCTTGTATATTGCATGAAACTGGTGAAATGATATTATTACACCTTTTTGTATAATGCATGGAATGGATTTCGTGATGACCAGCCAATCGCTGCTTCTCTTTTATCGTACTCATGCATGATGGTGTTGCTGCTGGAATGGGCGAGAACAATTTATTCACCCAAGATAAAAATTAAGGCGCTGTCGAGAGTTATAAGTTTATACTCATTAATCAAGTATTTTCTTATAAATCACCATGACCTAGTGAGATCGACCACGGATTCAGTAATAACTCTTACCAAAAATACAGGATCGTGTCCCATGTCAGAAACATAAAAAAAAAAGTTGCACAACTCCAAGTGGTTGCGCTTTAGTTCAATTGCATTTCGAGTCGATAAAGTTGATCTGTCAGTCATTCATGCAACCACCAGAGAGACGTTTCTTTTTAATTTGTAACAACATATTCGTAGTTTTGTATTTTCTGTGTCAACAAATGCTTCGTGCATGGAAATGCTTGCCACTGTTGTGCGCGTGGCATTAATTACGTGCTGTTGCTTAAAACCACTCAACGGCTAAAACAATGAGTTTGTGGCTTTGCTTGGTTGAGCGAAGATGCACAATGCCCAACAAACATCAGTGTCAAATAACCGCTTGTTCAAAATCAATTTTGTTTGAAGAAAAACAGTTATTCAGCATTGATGTTTGTGGGGTGGTAGATACATTCTATGCAAAATGCATACGCAGTCATGTTATTGAAATAATCGATCAACGAATATAAACCTTTTTCAAATGTTACGCGAATTTTTGCCCTGTTTTCAGCCAAAATCGACTGAAGCCATTGCGCAGTGGTCGGAGATGGTCAAATCACGAACTTAATTGCCTTAAATATTAACTTTATCCAAAAAGTGTCTGCAGATGAATTGTTCACATATGTGTTGTGCATAGTTTGGTTACATGAAAAAAATTTCATCATTTACTATGAAAAAAATAAAAAATAAACTAACTTATTTACCTTAATAGATAAAGAGATTTTTGTTTCGGCAAAGTTCTAGATCTACTTTAAATGTGAAACTTTGGTGGAGACAAAATATTCTTATGTCAAGTAGTTTTGGAGATATAAGTCGTTTTTGGTGACAACCCCTTTAAAATTAGTTTTTATTACTTGACTTTTCAAATGTAAATTTTTTATGCAAACTTTGCTATAAACAAATGTAAACAACATAAAATTACATGTTTTGGTGAAGACAACATGTAGGTTAATGCATTTCTTGCAAAGTTAGAGCACTTTTTAACTTCATTTTACCGCAACTTTAACTGCATATAGGGGAGAAGGTGACAAACCGGGAACCAGCTATTTAAGCAAGTTTAAATTTAGTACTTTAAAACAGTGAAGGTTTGATTAGCGTCAATTCATAAATGAGTGAGTACGATCACGTTGAACGATAGCATGTTTTTGACTTTTTCTGTACAGAAACGAGCATGTCACTTAAATTTAGCAAGGCAGCTTTGCACATTTGAGAACCAGATATGATCAAATATAGTCATAATCAGCCCAGAAATGTTTTTGTGGTATTCACAGGTGTTTGTATGGGAAATTGAGTGAAAGAGTATTGAATTTAATTTGGAGCCTTATTCTTATGTACATTTGTTTAAATCATAGCTTGCATAAAAAAATTATACTTCAAAAGTTAAGTAATAAAAACTAATTTTAAAGGGGTTGTTACCAAAAACGACTTATATCTCCAAAACAACTTAACATAAGATTATTTTGTCTCCAACAAAGTTTCATACAACTTTGCCGGAGAAAATATCTTTCTATATATTAAGGAAAATAAGTTAGTTTTTTTTTTTCATAGTAAACGATGAAATTTTTTTGAAGTTACCAAACTATGTGAAACACATTTGTGAACAATTCATCTACAGACACTTTTTCGATAAAGTTAATATTTAAAGCGCTATACAATTAAGTTCGTAATTTGACCATCTCCGACCACTGTGCATTGTTATCTCAATCAACAACAATGTTTTTGCAGCCTTAATATTGCTTAACCTCTACTAACGTGAACATTAATCTTAATCAATCTCCCTCAAATACTGATGAAAATGTCAACTTTTTGAAAATAAAAAGAGCTTCTAACACACAATCATTATCATAATAAATGATTTTTACTATTGAGTTTAGCTTAACATTATGTTATTTAACGGTGTTTCATAATTTTTAATAAAATTTAATGTGCTCACTACCATACAAGACATATATTTTTGATGAACTCATCAAAATTATTGCAAAATGATTTATTCGGGTTAATGTGTCATTCTAGAAAACAAAACAAAAATCTTCATGAAAAATACTGGTTTATTTGAGCGAATGCTAAATAAGCTCTAGGTTACTGACCGAAAAGTACGTTTCCATATAAAAAAAATGAAAAGCATTAACTAAGGGCAAACCGTTAAGTTCGTTTTACAATTTACTCCCCTCATATTCTTAATTGACCACTTGCAAACCAACAATGAGCAGATCTTGACCAATCTTAACAGTTCATGTTTCGACTTTAACAATTTTGTTGAAATATGGGTAGGTAATATGAGGCACTTTTGTACGAAGCGAGTTTTTTTTATTGTCTGTGAGCCTTTGAGATCAATCATTCCAATTATATCTGTTTGGCCCTGTCAGTAAAATGGAAGACAGAAATTTTCCGTTATTTAAAATCCGAGCTTATTGACCACATTAAACACGGAAAGGGAACATCACTATCGTTGCACCATATCATCAATTTTAGGATTTAGCTTCCATTTATCCTGCTTGATTTCCAGACTAACTGAAAGTCGGATTGCCTTGCCAGAAAATCTTAGCATATTTTGGGCACTAATAGAAAGGCTAGACATGTGAACAATACAGAAACATGTGAACTGTTAGACATCCTTCCGTCGGCAACAATTTCCAATTGCCGACGGCATCTGGGGAATCTAGACTATCACCGGCACCGTGCCTATAACTTCACGTATTTTCTTTCTGATCAAGTGCAAAGGACACTAGCAGTGCATCTTTCCACAACAGGTTCAAAGCGACTTGAACTTATCCAATGTCTCAAAATTCTACACGACCTTTAATGCAACTGGCAAATGAATAAATGGCTTGCCGCTTGCGAGGAGTTTTGCCCACCAGCCGCACTGAGAACAGAAAGAACGAATCCAAATGAGCTGGTGATTTTAAACGGATCATGCAAGAAAGAGACAAAGCGTTGGAATAGGAACATCCTTACTGGGAATATGAAAATTTAATGGTGATTTTCTTTTTTTAAATTTTCGCTCTCACTGCATACTCTGGCATCGCGGGAATGTCTCTTAGTGTTGGTGTAATTCTCCTATGTACTATGAGATGACGATATTCTTGAGAAGCTCTCCGAGATGGAGAATGGTGGCTGCAGAGTTTTTTGAGGAAATCTCACGACGACAGCCGCAGTCTCAGAATCGCGACCGTGTGCTATTTGTAAGATGATGACAATGATGACGACAATGACGTGGGAGTTTTCGCAGAAGCTTTGGAACAACGCTCACACGGGTGGGTGGCATGGCTGATAACCTTTTTCTCCAGAAGCTAAGGAGATGGGTTCGGGAAAAAGGGTTGAGCGGCAGGATTCCACTACAGAATCATTTTACGTCGTTTCTCAACACAAAGATGCCTCCAAAGTGATGCCAGCAGATTGTGGTGAGGCGTTGGTTTGCAAGTTTGTGCTGGTCTCATTTCAAGCGATTCGAAATTATTTGCTCCAGTTTCATAGGAAAATTATCCCGATAACGAGCACCAATCGTGGATCGTTTGCTTCTGTCGACGTTCGCAAGTTTGAATGTAAGTTGTTTTACGATAGCGCTTTGAGACTTCTTGTCGCCCTTGATCCTAGGTCAGTGGTTTAATGTAGTTGTTTCAATGTTTCGATTTCCACGAGATGAACCGGAACAGGCATAACTGGAAAAAATCAACCTTAAATTCATATTTCAAATACATTCTGCATTTAAGTATGAATCTGTAACTTTTCTTTTCATTATGGAAGATTTCACAAGTTTAATAGCATCATCATCAGATCAGCGTTCGGTAAGGAGGATATAAGAATATTTACTTAGCTGTAAGGATAAATAACGTCGATACCGTAAAAATGGGTTTGGAGTAGAAATATGTCTGCATGGAATTGGTTCAAATTCGTATTTTAGCCAAACATATTTAGGTTGGCTAAGAACTCACTGCTTTGAAGCAAATCGAGTTTTCAGGAAACCACTTGGAAGATATAGCTGACACTTTTTTCAACGGCACATACAGTGAACATAAATATGAGACAATAATAATAATTTACAATAGTATTTCAGATTCCAGAAAAAAAATCTTTTATAATATAAAACCTTTTAAATATTACTTTCGGGTGGTTTTAAATCGATGTGCAATGGTACTATATCGTGCATTTCTATCATAAATAACGTACTAGTGATTTTTTTAAAAGGAAGTTCAGAATACTTTGAATTTGATGATATAATTGGTGATGGATAATTTAGCCGAATGCCATTAGGCTGAAAAGGTCCTTATGCCGAATCGGCCACTAGATTGACTGAGTGACTGATAATTCATTTGATTGTGTCTGTTTGCTTGGAATCACTTTCTGTTCTTATTGAATAGATGCCAAAACCATCATCGAGCATGTAAGCGGATTTAAAGTTTTAAAATTGGAAAGAACTGCATATTATTGAAAAAAAAACCCAAATTAATCCACCGATGGTGAGACTGAACCAGAATAACAAACTTAAATATGGTCAATATAGTACTGGATACAAATTTTCATCAGAAATTCCAGGAATATTCAATATGTCATATATTCAGTTTATAAAATGAACTATTTGACGATCCTGAACGTATTCGATGTGATTAAAATATTGGCATTTATAGTGTTTAACGACCTGTTTATCATTCTTACATAAAAATGGAAATGTCATAAATATTAGAAATTTCAAATATTCAGTCCACAGAAAAAATAATTAGACAATCCTATCCGTCAATTGTCGGTTATCGATTATCGATGTGGATTCAAGATGCTGAATAAGTACATGTTCGTTGAAAATTGTGCAGTTATAGTAAATGGAGACGCTGTGTTATTTTTGAATATACTCGCTGCAGTTCAATACCGGACAAGACCACTCAATAGAATGCAAGCGATGCATCGATTGGTGCGAGTGGTCTTATCCGGGTTTGAACTGCAACGAGTATATTTTCATCTCACAACTTATGTGCTCTCAGGTATTGTTTTGGTCATATCTTCATGAGGAATTATCATATATTCATGAGGAATAAGCTTAGTTGAACATCTCTATGGGTTTCATTAAAATGTAAGTATAACTCCTTGAGTAAACTCGTCAAGAGACGTTTTTGTGTTACCTGGCGTCACTACAGAGACACAATCTCTTTGGTCCGGCATAACTCTGCTGATATCGTCGTTTTTGTAGAATTGAACAACTTTTCTACTAAATCTGCATTCAGTCCATGTTCTTATTTGGAATAATCCATATTAATATTCCATCTTCGGCGACTGAATCCTTTACCTGCAAGTAAAGAAATAATAAATTAGTTTTTTGATTATTTTTTCCAACATGACATGAAATAATATTCAAAGATGTTCATAAACCTTACCTGTGCTGCAGTGTATCTGCTGACTTTGAATTCATTGCGCAGTCCAAGTCGTTGGCAATACGGACAAAATTTGAAATTGTTGATCGCGAGTACATTTAGGATCGGCAAATTTTTCCTTTAACTGGTTCATTATTATCTCGTAGTCCTTAACCTTGGCGTTGAGATTTGTTTGGTCCTCATCTTCCAAAACGTCATATATAAGACGCTTAACTCCATCCATAATTTGCTTGGTTTTTTGCTGGGGGTAGAAAGCACTTCTTATTTTTTTCGTTGAAATTGGCGATACATGAATTCCCATGATGCCATTGTTGAATGTCTCGATGTTATATGACAAACTGATTTTATTAACAATAGACTCCGCTGAAGTCAATGAAGTAACGGATGGGATGATATTGACTATGGATTCACTTTCCATATCTACAGGTCTCGTTGATTGCACACCACTGGTAGAAGGCACTTCCTCATCACTCGAAGGTGGTGGTTCTTGTTGGGGACGGTAAACTAGGGGACGACATTTATTGCATCGACGCACGAATTATCGACGACGCATCGAATTATCCAATGGTATCTTACAACCTAAAGATCTAAATTTTTCAATAACACCATCTGTCAAGTTTCTAGTCTCTTAACCACACTTCTACGATTTGGGTAGAGGTTTTCAACACTTGAAAGTATTATCCATGTTTGAAAATAAACTTGCTTGTTTAACTCGAAAAGCTATGAAAAATAAACTAAATTGATGAGGGGAAGAACTTCCCAATATATAGCAATTTGTTGACTTTGTACTTATCGTCGTTTCAAATGTATGGCAGACTCCATTGTATTGAAATGTACCTATATGAAATTTGTTCCAGACACGGGTATAAATAAAAATTTACCTGACTGCTGACAAGAGGCTTAAAAAACCCCGATAAAGGTATTAACCGTTTTTGCAAAAAAAAAAAAAGAAGTTTGAGTTTGATATTCACTTCAGATAGCATCAGTTTGCATCGCTTCCGTTGCGTCTAAACAGAAACGGGTAAGGCTGACAGCCTCCATGTCTGAGAAAAATTTGGTTCTTATTCAATATTTTAATATGTAACATCCTTTTTTTAAGGACATTGCGACTAACATTTGAAAATGGCTGAAAATAGTGTTATAACAAAATTTCCTTTTAATAAAATTCGCAATAACTTCAGAACGGCTGGGTTTATCAAAAAAGTTTTTTGGCCTTTTTTATTGTAAATAAATACGTAGAGTGTATTTTTGTTAATAATATGTTAGAAAATATGCGATTTCACTAAATTAAAAAAATCCGTAAAAATTAAAAAACAGATATTTCACAAACTAAAGAAGTGACCGTCTCAAACTCTTCACCAGATTTTAGGATATAACTTTAAGTTTTTTCAAAATTTTTTTTTAGAAAATTCGAAGTGGGCCTTAAAAAAATCAATGTTTTTTGTTTCTTTAGCATGAATTTACATTTTTTTAGTTTCAGTGTATTTTTTTCACAATGACCGACAACTTCTTGTCAGACGACATTTTGATCAGAATAATCGTTTACATGTTATGATTTTTTGAATAAATAAAATTCATATTTTACATAAGCCCTTATAGAGAATAAGTCCAGAAAATTTAAGGATTTTTTGTATGAAATTTTTTATCTTGGGTAGAAATTTACATAGGAACAAAAATTTCATTAAAACCGGAAACTGTCGGAAACTGTACTGTATTGTAAGTTTCTGGCTGGAAATTCTCCTTAATACCCTTCTTTTGGTGTAAGTTGGGTAAAAAGAAAAACATTTTTAACGATAGTGGTATTAGTATTTGTCCCTTATATTTAAAAAAAACTACTAAGTTTTTTCTTCAAAAAGACATATTAGTTAGTTGAAAATGTTGATGTTCGAAAGAATTGTCCATGGCTAAAAGAAGTAAAACTCTCGTAAGGAAGTTCGATTGTTTCATGTCTCAAAGATAAAACTTTAAATTCTCATAATTCAAGTTTTACAATTGGAGTGTAGTTCATTGCTTTAAATCCCAGAAAGTTTAAAAAATACTCAGTAAATACGCTGACAGATTGAAAGTATTGAAAAAAGAAAGTTCTGCTAGATGCTGCATGGTAGTTAGAAGGATTGAAAGTTCATTGGTTTCATATCTAAAAGATTTCAAGAAATAATTCTGCTAATGGCCATTTTGACCTAATGTCTTTCGTCCAAATGGTATTTGGCCTAATAGTATTTGGCCTAGTGTCCATAAACAGTGCTTGATTTGAACATTGAAGAAGTTTTTAGGTATCAGACGAAACAGGCCTATCTTTCAAAAGATAAGCTTTTTGTGTAGACTTTTCCTGGAACTATAAGTTAACCTCATGTGAAAGTCATCATATTTTTTTGTTTTTATTAATCATTTATTTGTGCAGGCTCAATCGAATCAACTTTACAGAGCCAAATTTTCATATTTTTATACATCATTTATCTTAAAACAAAAGTTAGGGGGATAAAACCGATTACTCGCGGCCGTCTCGAGGTTAATAGTAATTACAAATAACGGATGGGAAAGAGGGTGGGAATTTAAGGTAAGGTTTACATAACACATTAGATTTAAATTCCAAATCATCTAAACACTTAAAACTATACAATTTATGGTTTTCTTTTGACTTGAACATTTTTTGAAAAAGAAAAAAAAACACACATACACAGATAAAAAAAAACTTAAAGTAAACATACAGGTTAAACTAACTACAATCTAAGGCTAATGTTAGTCAAAAACACATAAATGAGTTTCATAAACTCCAGGTCACACAGAGCCAAAATATATCGAACTGGTACATTGGGTTGTCTACCTCGAGCCCGAAGGGAATCACAAAGCTCAGATCTGGCTCCACGATGCTCAGCACAAGACCAAACAACGTGATCTGCGTCCTGATAGCCTTGTCCACACTCGCAGAGATTGCTGTCGCTCAGCCCAACCCGGTATAAATGAGCGTTCAAAGAATAATGATTGGACATGAGGCGAGACATGACACGAATGAAGTCTCGACCCACATCCATCCCCCTAAACCAAGATTTCTTCGACACCTTTGGGATGATAGAATGTTGCCATCGCCCCAGATCTCCTTTACTTCATTTATGCTGCCAGCTCACGAGTGACTGTTGACGAAAAATAGTAAAAAATTCGTTGAAGGCAATTTGTCGATCACAAATATCGCCTTCCATAGCGCCCACCATTGCAAGCGAGTCCGCATTCTCATTGCCCGGAATTGAACAATGAGATGGGACCCATACAAAGGTGATGATAAAATAACGCGAAGATAAAGCACTTAGAAGCTCCTGTATTTTCATGAGAAAATACGAGGAGTGCTTTGCCGGCCTCAATGAGCGAATAGCCTCTATAGAACTGAGACTATCCGTTAAAATGAAGTACTGATCCGGTGATAATGAGGCAACAATTTCTAGCGTAAAGTGTATTGCCGATAATTCAGCGACATATACGGAACAAGGAGCTTGAAGTTTACGATTGGCGCTATAAATTTCATTAAATATACCAAAGCCTGCTGACTCCTCTATCAAAGATCCGTCAGTGAAGAACGATTTAGTGGAATCAACTTGGCCAAACTTTGCAGCAAATATTACCGGAGCAATCATAGGACGATGATGCTCTAAGATTCCATGAAGCTCCTGCTTCATGGATAAATCAAAATGAACCGAATTATCGAAATCGGAGAAGCAAACACGATTGGAAATGTTCGGCGAAGGGCTGACATCCTGTGTTATGTACAAATGGTACAAGGTCATGAAGCGGGTTTGAGTATTCAACTCAAGGAGCTTCTCAAAATTTTCGATCACCTGGGGGTTCATAACTTCACACCTGGTGAGGAGCCGGAGAGATAATTCTGTAAACCGATCCGAGAGTGGCAACATGCCAGCCAGCACTTCAAGACTCATGGTGTGAGTCGAGTGCATGCAACCTAACGCGATACGAAGACACCGATACTGAATACGATCCAGTTTAATGAAGTGCGACCGAGCCGCTGACTGAAAACAAAAACTACCGTATTCCATAACCGACAAAATCGTTGTCCGGTACAACGTTAGAAGATCTTGTGGATGAGCTCCCCACCAGGTCCCGGTAATTGTGCAGAGAAAATTGACTCTCTGCTGGCACTTTCGCTTCAGATACTCTATATGGGATCTCCAGGTGCACTTAGAATCGAACCAGACCCCAAGATATTTAAATGACATAGAATGAGTTATCGGCTTACCCCAAATTTGAAGCTTCGGTTGTGCTGGGTTATGCTTCCTAGAAAAAACTACCGACTCAGTTTTCTCCGTAGAGAATTCGATACCTAGCTCTAAAGCCCAAGTAGACAAATGGTCCAAGGTATCCTGTAAGGGTCCTTGCAGATCGACCCCATTGGGTCCCGTGACAGACACTACACCGTCATCTGCAAGTGGTCTCAACGTACAGTTGTCACTTAGACAACCGTCAATGTCTTTGACATAAAATTTGAATGATTCCAATTTAGGAATCAAACTTGGACAATTCCACTGTAGAACAGTGATCAAATCTCCGACCTCATTTGGATTGCTGCAAGGAGGGGCCACTTAATTGTTAATTGCTTCAAAAAAGTCTTCACTGTTGGAAGCATTGCCAGGACAATGCTTTTAAGAGGGTCAGAAATTTCGAGGTACTTGAAGATACCTTCGACAATGTCATCAAATGAGAACAGCCCACTTGAGGAGGGGGCCTCTGTTCTTAAAAAAAAAAAAGTCATTTTAAATTGAACTAATTTTTTTCAAATTAATTTGGCTCTGTCCTTTTGTTAACACATTTTTGTACGTCACTGCATAAAAAGAACTTAATTTCTGGTTGACTTTCGAAATGCGTGGTCTTACTCCGGAGCAGAGAAAAGTATTGTGCACTATTGATACACATTAAGAGGAATCTCTTTAAACAAAAAATTGGAGAAGGAAGGGTATGAGCGTCGAAGTGGTACGAACTGCAGTTAGAAAATATGGAGAACAATGTACTTTAGAAGATGCACCGAGGAGCGATCGGAAATATGGTTCTGTGAGTCCTGTTATTGACAAGCAGATCAGTGATGCCAATAAGCAGAAACCATCAGCTTCCGTTCGAGATGTGGCGAAAAAGATAAGGACCTCGATGTTTAACGTGATGCGTCAAGGACAATGAAACTTAATCATGGACAATGTAAGTTATGTGAAATTGGACTATAAAACCTCTATCGGACAGCAATATTTTACTATACCCAAGGACAGGGATATATCCGAAACGGAGAAGGCCATTTTCACCGAAAAGTTTGTCGAGAAGGCGATGGTGTTGTAGGCAAAATGAGGTGTCTCGGTTATTATTTTGTTTGAGGAAGATCAAAATGTTATATAAAACACCAGTGCTGATACAATTTACCAAATAAAATAATTGAAATCTAAAAAAAAAACATATTTGTAATATTTTGAAAGTTTACTGTATTTCTGAAACAGTCTAAAGTGGACTTCAAAGGAATTTTCGCGCGTTTAATAGTTTGAAAAAAGTTTTTTTTTTCTCAAGAGTGAACAAGTGAAGGCATTGTATCAATTTTCCTTGTTTATAAAGAGTATTTTTTAAAGTTAAATATATTTATAATAAATTTCATATTTAGTAAACAAAAAATAATTGAAATACTGCTTCCAATAATACACAGAACGAGCAAAATTCGAATAAGGGCAGCATGCTTCCACGTTACCCAGTATTGAATATTTGGTTAACCACGACATAATGGATCACTTATCATCCCAGTAACATGAGCTTGGTTCAATTGAAATTCCATTCCTAAAAATCAATGAAAAGAAAGCAAATTTATGGGTTATAGGTTCAAGGGCTCAGTCAAGTTAGCTCAGTCGGTAAAGGCGCAGCTACAAAGCAACACCATGCTGGAGGTGGCTGGTTTCGATTCCCGGTCTGGTCTAGGAATTTTTCGTTAAGTAAAATTTCTCGACTCCCTGAGCATAGCGTATGATTGTACTTTCTAATGCAAATATGGAACTTACTAATGCTAAGTACTAATTGTACTTACTAATGCAAAAATGGAACTTTGCATCGAAAACTCCTAATTAATAACTGTTGAAGTGCATTTTGAACGCTAAGTTGAGAGCAAGCAATAAGCTAATTGTGGAAGCAATAAGCTTGAAATGCAAAAGAAGAAGAAGAAGGTTCAAGTGAGATTTTAAATGTAATCTATACTTTATCTTATTTTATTTTTTTTTCGACAATTTTTCGTAGTCGTAGTGATCGGAACGTTTATGAATTTATAAAAAAAATCACCATATACAATGTTTCATTGATTGAAAGACCCTAACAGGATTATTTAAATGAATTTTAGGAATGTCATTGTCATTGTTTTTGGCTATCATATTTAATGGCAGCTGATAAGTCATTTTTCAATAGTTGTTCTTGAATAAGGTCCTTCTACTTTCATTAACAGCTCGCACAATGTATGTTTGGGACAAATATCGTACGTGAGGGAGAGTGCGTGTGTCAATGTGCGTTCCCCCCGGATTGTGACATTTATTGTATGAGCAAATACTAGTAACTTACCCATATTTTATATAATGTTTAAGGCTTACCAAAGTAACCCCAAATGCTAAATCTGAAGTTTAGTCGTCTCAAAAATTGGCCACACAATAGCATTAAAGTAACAGAAAAATATCAAGGACATGTTTTCAACCACCCACACACACACACACACACACACACACACACACAAACACACACACACACACACACACACACACACACACACACACACACACACACACACACACACACACACACACACACACACACACACACACACACACTCCCACACTCACACTCACACTTACATTCACACACACACACACATACACGCGCGCGCGCAGACACACACTCGACACACACACGCACACACACGCACACACACCATACTGGTAGCAGTGACTGTAAATATTCAAACAGTGTTTAGGCCCTAAACATTCGTTTAGTCGAGGTCAACAGATGGCGGTAGTGTTGGCGTGCAGAGGTTATTCGATGTTATGATCAATTTCATATGCATATTTTCCTGTTTTAGAACTAAATATCAAAATAAATAAATTGTGCTATATCTGAAAAAAGTTTACCTACGAATGTAGAAATAATGTCCTAGACCAGGACTTATCAGGAAGCAATATAGAACATTTCTGTCATTTCAGGATCAAACAAGCGAAGAATATGTATAATAAATACGCATGAAGTAGTACTTATCTCGTCTAAAGGCTAACTGAAAGAAATTTGATACGCACAAAAAGACCTGTAATTTGTGATTCAATAAGTTTAAAAAGTCCATTAATGGTTGCTTTACAGTACATTTATTAAAACCTTAAAGTTACAGCATAAAGTGGTTACATTTCTCCAGTTGGAACGAAATCTCGAACTTTCCTCTTGATGGAGCCCATCAGCGCTCGCACAAATTTTGCCCGTATTTGCTGGATTTCCTTGACTGCCCCGCCACTTCGCTCAAGCCACTGCTTTGAAATTGCCAAGTATTTTTCGATTGGTCGAAATTCCGGGTAATTTGAAGGATTAGTTAGCTTGGAAACAAAGTCAATTTTGTTAGCAGCATATTACTCCAGAACTACCTTGGAGTAGTGACAACTGGCCAAATCCGGCTAAAAGATGACTTTGCCCCTATGCTTGTTGATGAACGGCAATACACGCTTTTTCAGGCATTCTTTGATGTAAACTTGGGATGTCATCGTCGAGGATGTGTTGAATGGATCCGTTTTCAGGCCACAACTTAAAATGGTACACTTTTTTGACCAATTGTTCAACCTTCTTGTGGAAGGAGATTTTTTTATATCCCCGTGGATACGTATAGGTTATATTGCCTATCGATAAACACTACCTGTTTTTGGCCCTTCATGCAATGGCATGATGAGGACCATCAGTGGTTATCAAAGCTTGATCATGTAAAAAGAGAGGAGATACCCTTGCTAGTGGACATAGTTTCCGTTATACAGTGTGTCTCACAATAGGTGTCACCTTTTTTTCAGCCTTGGTTTATTTCAGCTGGGTAGTTTTAACAGCGGAATTGATTAATCCTGTTTTGAGTGTCTTCTTTTGACAGCTTATCGCTAAAGATAAATAAGCAATTCCGTTTGTTTATATTTATCAGCTACCATGGAAGCCATACGAGAATAAGTTTTAAAATTACATTTTCAGAAGCTTGCACCGTGTCAGATATTTAATAGCCTTAAGCAGTTCGGAGTGAGTAAGCGTTTTGTTTTTCGTACCTTGAAACGGTTCAAGGAAACTGGAAATGTCCATATTCAACACAAAGGAGGTGCCAGACGAACTGCCAGAACGAAGAAAAAGATCATGTGTGAGAGAGCGAATTAGACGTAATCCGGCCGTATCTGGCCGTAAATTGAGCAAACACTTTCAAATGTCCCCTGCTTCAATGAACAGGCTCCTAATACATGATTTGGAATGCAAGCCGTACAAGAAACAACGGGTTCACGGATTGACGGAGTGTCAAAAGCAAGCCAGGGTCCAAAGAAGCAGAAAGCTTTTGGTTCGGCACGGTGACTGCGATATTTTATTTTCGGATGAAAAGCTCATCCTACTTCAGGATAGTCATAATCAACATACACCATATTCCAACAGGATCCAACAGGACTCAGCTCCTACTCACAAGGCAAAGAAGACACAAGCGTGGTGCGTGGAAAATTTGCTCAATTTCATCACAAGCGAAGAATGGCCTGCATCTTCACCGGATCTCAACCAACTTGACTACTTTGTTTGGGGTTATATGTTTCAACATATAGGCCCTACGAAAGGGCATACTTAAGATCGATTTGAAAAACATTTGGTTGATATTTGCAACCAAATTCCTCAGGAAATCTTGCGTACCAGCTGCGATGGGTTTACAAAGCGTTTGCGCAAAGTTATCAAGGAAATAGGCGAGAGATTTGAATTTAATTAATATGGTTTATTTCTATTTCTATGTATCTTACAAATGAAAAACAAATGCTATGTGGTGGGGATTTGGTCGATTTATTTTGCTGTAATCCCATTTTGTTTAAGGAACCAGGAGAGAAAGAAAAAAAAAAAATGAAAAAAGATGGGGAGGGGCGGACAAGGAGGAGGGGGGAAAAGGAGGGGGAGGGAAGGGATAAGAAGTGGGAGCCGGGGGTATTCCTATCAAAATTTGGTCAAACAGTAATATGTGTGAGTCGATCAAAGTTTTTATTAATAAGTCAATTTATTTTTCTTTTTCAAGTTCAGTTAATACAGAATACAGGAGATGTATTCAGCTAAGCTTCCCTTTTTACCAAATGCGAATTGCCGGGTCTTTCGTGTAACACCTGCCATAAGATTTTGTACAGTCTCCTTGGCCACTTTATTCGCTGCAGAACGCCAGTTTGCTTTGAATTGTTTCTCGCTCACAACAGCTTTTTGAGTCTTCTAAAGGTTCCGCTTGACGATGGCCCAATATTGTTCGACTGGGCGGAGCTCTGGCGTGTTGGGAGGGTTCTTGTCCTTGGGCACCACTTGAACGTTGTTGGCAGCATACCACTCCAAAGCCTTTTTCCGAAATGGCAAGATGCCAAATCCTGCCAAAATAGAACGGAACAATTGTGTCGCTTCAGGAAAGGCAGTAGACGGTTTTGTAGGCACTCGCTCTGATAAATTTTCTGGTTGACGATTTCGGTCCCAATGTAAACGTTGCTCTTCAAGCCACAGGTACAGATGGCCTGCCACACCAGATATTTTTTCGCGAACTTTGGCAGTTTAATGTGCTTGAAAATATCTGCTACATTTACCCGTCCAGTTGCCGTATAAAATTCCTGTCCAGGAAGCTGTTTAAAGTCTGCCTTGACGTAAGTTTCATCGTCTTGTTACCACGCAATCAAACTTCGTCAGCATAGTCGTGTACAACTTTCGCGATCGTGCTTTGGCCGACGTGTTTTGTTTATCGTCGTGATTTGGAGTCACCACTTTCTTGTAAGTCGACAGTCCAGCTCGTTTTTTGCTCTATCCCAGCTTCTTTACGATATCTCGGACGGAGAGGTTGGGGTTCCGCTCGAAACAGCGGGCAACTCTTTTTGTCGTCGCCGTGGCCTCCGGCTTTTGATTTTCCCCCGATCCAGCTTTCCTGGCTGTTGACAAACGTTCACCGAACACTTTTAATACGTTGGTAACAGTCGATTTAGCCACATTCAACAGTTTCGCCAACTTGGTGTGATAGTAGTTTGGATTTTCGCCAAGCACGTGCAAAATTTTGATGGGTTGCTTCTCTTCCTTCGACGTCATTTCGATAACTGGTAGTGGTAATCTCAAAATCAAAAGAGAAGCATGATGCTACACGCACACATCTTCAAAATGAGGGGTTTGCCCAATTTTCATAATGCACGATGAAAGGAAATGCGTCAAGTTTATGTCGACCAAATTTTGATCGGAACACCTTCTATTGCAGCAAAGTTGCAACACTCAAAATGACAGGGTCTATGCAGCGAGTATTCGGGATATTCACCCTTCAATTCGCGCCTTTCAACGCTTCCAAAATCAAAATACTTCGGTCATGGTTTGGGGAGTGATATCTGCGGAAGGCTTCTTTTCATTGATAAGGGTGTAAAAATCAACGCAGCAAACTAAGTAAAAGAGGTCCTGGAAAAGCATTTGAAGAAGCATACTTCAACGATGTTCGGTAACCGCAAATGGGTGTTTCAACAGGATTCTGCGCAGTCCCATGGAGCAAAGATTACCCACGCATATTGCACCAAGAATTTGCCAGACTTCATTCCTAAGGAATTATGGCCAACTTCTTCGCCAGATGCAAATCTTCTGGCTTTCTCTATTGCGGGAATCATGGAAGCTCACTTTCGAGATCTCAAACCAATGGGTATTGAAACATTCAAAGCTACCATACAGAAAATATGGGATGAAATCCCCGAAAATCAGGTAATACCTGTAATGCTTGTAATGCCTTTCCGAAGAGACTAAGGGCAATCATTAAAGCTGAAGGCGATAGAATCGAAATGTAAATATGTACATATAAGGGAACGTCCATTAATTATGTCACGCAAAAAGTGACTTTTCATAACCCCCTTCCCCCTGTCACGTTTTTTGTATGGACCTTCAAAAGTTTTTGTATGGATTGTCCCCCCCCCCCCCTTACTGCGTGACATAATTAATGGACCATCCCTAAACAATAAAGTATAAGAAGTATAATAACAGAGAAACATTTAAATTATTTGTCTTTTCGTGGGAGATACAGTCTTTGTTTCATACGTCACTTATTTGGGCCTACCCTGTAGCATTCCCTTTATCTGCATTAGAAAACGCAGAAACTTAAGTGTTTCTTTCAAACTGTGAAGTTCTACGAGGTTGAAGGAATCATTAAAACTTATATAATTGTAGTAAACGATTTGTATTTCCTTAAGCTAAGAAGTTATTCAATAAATTTATTTAAATATGCCAGATATTGCTGGAATCGGGTCTGTTGTATGGAATATTTCAAACAATGTGTTCTATGAAAGATTGCATACAATTACCTTGTTTACGCTTGCTTTGGCTCGCAATTAAACGAGGGGAAGAATTTGTATTCAGAGCATTGCAATAATGAATCTATGAGCGATCTTTTCCAAGAATTTTCCACTTCATGTGCATTAGAATGAACGCCGACACAGTTGAGCAAGCGCATGTAAGAGAGCTCGTACTCAAGGAAGAATAATAAAAACAAGAAATGTTTCAAACTTCAAGAGCTTCTTACCTCTGATTTTTTTGACTCAACGTGGCCATATGTTAAGCCAATCCTCCATGTCAATTTTTCAAGCGCCCTCGTATGAGACAGTGGTGCCATTTCTCTCCACCACTGCGCTCCTTCAGCCGGCGGTATATTGTGGGTCCTCCAGTTGACGCAGCATTCCAGAATAATAATACTAGAGAAAAAAAAAGTAATCTAAAGGTCAAGTGAAGAACCAGGCAACGGGAATGTCTCCGAGGCTGGTGCTTTTGTGGCGCACCAATGAGACCCGGTTACTCCCCACTACTACTGAATGCGAGTTCCAGGCCAGCAGTTTGCTGCTTGGTTTGAGAATACTGCAGGGTAGAGATAGATGATGATGGAGATATTTTCCATGTGCTTTCCTCGGTGGGTAGGTACATACATGTGCCCCTTGGAGGCGAGGCAGCAAGCGATCGGAACGGACGAATATGTTTGTGTGAGAAGCGGTGTTTGTGTGAGGGTGTATGGTGGTGTGGATTTTTCAGAGTCAGTGCCTCTGTAAGAAAGGGATGCAAGATAGAAGATGCAAGAAGTGGAGAAGAGTTGCGGCAAGGATGCGGGAAAAGATTCGCCTAACAGTGGCTAACCCTTTATCGCACAAAGGTTTTCCTTAACAGCACCACATACTTGGGTTTTTTATAGTGTGGAGACGGGTTTTTTTTTGGTTTGATTTCTGCTCAGTAGACTGCTCTCCAACTCCGAAGGAGCTAAAGCAAGGATTCGTACATTTTGCACGGAGGAGCCAACCTGGCAAAAGGGTTTCTGCATGTTGAATGGTGGAGGTAGGTATATAGGAACTATGTCGGGTCTAGGCACCATACGATAAGGGAGCAGTCATTGTGCGAATGGTTTCTTTTGCATCCATCGTAATGGAACGCTTTCAGTGCTTATATACATAAGTCATGGTTGTTCTCATGCCAGCATCTGTTCAACAACGGCAAGAGGACCGCTTTCTCGAGATTGAGAGTTCGGTGTGCCGAAGCAAAAGATGTTGCTATTAGTGAAAAATTCATTCCACTTTTTATGTACTTTTGGAAGGAAAAGGATTTTCTACTTTTGGATGTCGTTTTTTTTGCCCTTTGTTTTAACAGCAGCATGCAGACAAGATGAACGCCGGTTGCGTCCGTTACCGCCCAATGCATTACAGTAATGGAAAACGTCATTTAGAGATGTTGCATGCATAATGGAGGACTTGAAAACACTGCATTAAGCTTCCATATTTCCTGACTACCGAGATAAAGGATTCTGAAGTATTGCAGCTTTGTTTACATGTTCAACAATGGCTGCAATCAAGTCGTTCAGGTGGAGTTGCGAAAAAGTTTTGTTTGATGAATTAGTATATCAATGTCCTCTAAAACTAAGCTTATCTCAATATCTGTACATTATTTGATCATTTTGTCATTTTGAAATTTGATGAATTTTCTCGCAACATAATCGTTTCGCAGAATAAATGAATAGTAGCGAACTTGTAGCAGATTACCTATCTGTTTTGATTTTTTTTGTGGGACCTCAAACCTGCTGTTTCTCTAAACGATGAATGAGTGAACCTGCGGTGAAAAATATACCGAGTTGTGTTCTTGAGACTTATACAGTATCTCTTTCAGTATAACTTTTAGAGTTGTATGCTGGGGTTCAAATAGTCACATAAGGGAATCAATTTCGTGGGGTCCGTATATTGAAAGCTTTCTCTCTATCTGGAATAAGTAGTCTAGTCTTTGTGAACATAGATTAAAGGGTGTATTCGCAGAAAATGTTGCACCCAAATTTTTCTGTATGTTTTTAACCGTGTGAGTATAAATTTTGCAATTCTTAGCAAAACTGGTTCAATGTATATTGTTTACGTCTTTTAAACTTCATAGCAATACATGCAGTACGTACGGTCATGGCTTCGGAACAGCAAATCTTTTGGGAAATTATTGTGTACACTCATACTGTTAATTCGAATGCGTGAAACCACCGTGTTCCGTGTGATAACAATCTTTGAATAGCGTTTAACTGTTGAACGGAAGGAAGGAAGTGTTGGTAGAAGTGACCCGGTTGACTCCAAGATGTCGAAGAAGGTCATAGCAGAGTTCCTAGCGATGGCCAAAAATGTCGTCCGGCATGTCGTTAGAAAATGAACGATGTCAATCTGTTTTGTCCAGAAAACCATAAAACCAGAAGAACTGACAGTATTTTTTAGTAAATCTGCTCTTGTTCGCTTCGTTGACATGGATTTTATACATAGAATGAATGTTGTTGTTGGATCGAAGTGTGCTTTGTTCTTATTATGGAAGCAGATATTTTTTCTCCCTGTCAAAATATTTCATTGGGTTTTAATTGTTCCGTGTTTACATTCTACTTTATATTGATGCGAAGATATTTCGGGTTTGATTCCGTGAAATATTAAACAGCCGGAAGGTTTTACCTCCAAGGGTTAAAAATGTTGGGCAGCAATCGACCGTTAACATTAAATAACAAGTATCGAGCTAGCCTTGCCTATTAGGCTCTAGTTTTTACTTCACTTCCACTCAAACCTTTACTGAATAAAGACGTGTTACCATTAACCTCTGCCTATTCATTAGGTTATGGGCCCAGCTGCGAGAACGGAAGTAGTTCGAAAAATCTAGAATATTCTTTGTTGAAACCACCACTCTCAAAATGAGCGAAGAAAAACTGTGGCTGTTCAACGGAAATAACTTCGGAAATCGGAAATTCCGCATCGAAGTACTGATGGAGGACAAGGGACTGCTGGACTGTCTGGAGAAGGCGATAGAAGATAAAGAGTACGCGAAGGATCTACCGGCAGACACTGCTGCTGTGAAAGCGGAGAAGAAGAAGCTACTCGAGGAACGGATTGCCAGAGACCGGAAGTGCAATAACCTACTCATCCATCGGATCGCGGAAGACCAGTTGGAGAACGTGAAAGACAAAGTCACGGCGAAGGACGTTTGGGACGGTTTGAATAACGCATTCGAACGGGTAGGAATCACCGGGAAGCTGTTCCTGAGGAAGCAATTCCAGGAGCTGAAGTTGAGAGACGGTGAGCAGGTCAATATTTTTTTTTTGCTGAAGTTCGAGAAGGTTCTCCGAAAGCTGAAGGCGGCTGCAGTAAAAATGGACGAGGAAGACGTTTTGTGTCAGCTGTTGCTGGCACTTCCAAAATCATACGATGCCTTGATCACTGTGTTGGAGACGACGAACAGACGAAGAAGTGCTGTTTGTACCAGAGCTGCAGTGCAACTTATTTTCGGTTTGTCGACTGGAATACATCGGAATGACGGTGAAAATTGCCAATAGGAAGGTATCCATCGAGAAGGACAATTGGGTCGTGTGTGTTGGTCAGAGAAAGGGCCAATTATATGCGCTGGACATCTATCTTCGGAATGCGACTGCATCAGTGGAAGCGAGTGCCATGTCTTCGAAGCAGGACGGTTTCGAATTGTGGCATCGTCGATACGGCCATCTGGGAGAGGCGAACATGAGAAACCTCTGGAAGTACGAGATGGTGAACACTTCTGCGATTATCCAGGACTGGCCCGATAAGTGCATTTGCGGTGTATGTCTGGCAGGTAAACAAACTAGGCAGCCGTTCGAAGAGACGAAAGAGAGGCGTTCAACTCGGCCATTGGAATTGGTCCACTCGGATGTGTGCGGGCCATTCACACCAACAACGTGGAATCGGAAGCGCTATTACGTCACGTTTATTGACGACTACAGCCTCTTTACGGTGGTCTATCTCCTGGAGTCGAAGGATGAAGTAGAGGAAAAGTTAGACCAGTATTGGGCGCAGGTCACAGCATTCTTTGGGACTGAAGGAATCCGCATGGAGGCTACTGTTCCATATAGTCTGCAGCAGAATGGAGTAGCGGAACGGATGAACCGGACTCTTCTGGATAAGTCCCGGTCAATGTTGGAGGATGCTGGTCTCCCGAAGAGCTTGTGGGGCGAGGCAGTGCTTACTGCTGCATACTTGTTGAATCGAAGTCCGACGTCATCCCTAGAAGAAAAGAAGACACCGTTTGAGAAGTGGTACAATAAGAAGCCAAATATTGACAAACTGCGAGTTTTTGGTTCTGTTGCCTACACCTGGATTCCGAAGGAGAAGCGTAGCAAGCTGGATCTGAAAGGCTATCGTGTTTGGAATCCCAGAAAGAAGGCGCTGTTCACGTCACGAGATGTCGTGTTTGATGAGAGACGGAGTGTCGACGTCGAGCCATCCGTTGAGCCCATGAAGCTGGTGAGGTTGGAGCCAGAAGAAGAAGAAGAAGAAGAAGAGGACGCCCGTTCGACAGAAGATGATCGTCAGGATAAATCCGCTGATGAAGAATCTGATGAAGAGTACGTGACTGAAGATGAAGATGAAGAAAACGAACCCACCGGAGCGCTCGCTTCGCAATCAGAACGTGACAACTGCCCAGCAGAGGTGTCCACGAGGCAAAGACGGGAGCGCAGAATCCCCGGTAAGTTCTTTGATTTTATCACTGGTCTTGGAGCATCTACTGCCGCTGAATGTTTCGCAGGTTCTACTGAAACGACTGATTACTCGGTGATGGCGTATGCACTGAACGTAGAGGCATTCGTGGAAAATCTGCCTACCACGATCGATGGCCTGAAGAAACGGAGCGATTGACCTCATGGAAGGACGCGGTTAGCAGCGAGCTGGAATCGCTGCACAAGAATGAAACGTGGGAGCTCGTTCCGAGGCCAGCGGGGAAGAACCTTCTGGACTGCAAGTGAGTCTTCAAAGTGAAGCGCGATGAAGCTGGCAACATCGACCGATACAAGGCTCGGCTTGTAGCAAAGGGCTACTCGCAGCGACATGGCTTCGACTACGATGGTGATGAAGATCACCACAGTACGTGTGCTGCTCGCTGTCGCAAATCTCGAGCAGTACCACATTCACCAAATGGACGTGAAGACAGCTTTCCTGAACGGCGTATTAAAGGAAGAAATCTACATGCGACAACCTGAGGGATTCGAGCGGAGTGATCCAAATCTCGTCTGCCGTCGTCTCAAGAAGTCGCTGTACGGCCTGAAACAAGCACCACGAAGCTGGAACGACGAGTTCAACTTTTTTGTCCTAACGCTTGGCTTTAAACGGTCAGATCTGGACAGCTGCTTGTACTGGAAGAGAATCGGGCACGTTGCCATTTACCTGCTGCTGTATGTAGATGACATTATCCTGGTGTCTAGCCATCTGGTGTTGGTGGCTGAAGTCAAGACGAAGTTGCGCAAACGATTTGAAATGACGGACATGGGCGAGCTGAATCATTTTCTGGGCCTCAAGGTGGAACAGGATCACTGTAAGGGGACGATGAAGATCAGCCAACCGAAATACGTCTCGGATCTGCTATGATGATTTGGAATGACGGACTGCAACTCGGTGTCGACTCCATTGGATCCAAACCTGAAGCTAGAACGGAGTAAGGAAGAAGCAGTGACAAAGCAACCCTACCGGGAGCTTATTGATTGCCTGACTTATCTGGCGTTAACATTAAGGCCGGACATAAGTGCAGCCGTCAACTTCTTCAGCAGATTTCAATCTGCTCCAACTGATGTTCACTGGAGCCATCTCAAGCGAGTTCTCCGGTATTTGAAGGGCAGCTTGAACGACGGTATAGTATATCGACGACGCGATGGAACAACGCCCTTGCTTGGTTACGCTGATGCTGACTGGGGAAACAACGTGGAAGATCGTCGATCAATATCGGGCAACATGTTCCAAGTCTATGGTGGAACCGTATCATGGATGACCCGGAAGCAGAATGCTGTAGCGTTGTCTTCAACAGAGGCCGAATACGTTTCACTCAGTCAAGCTTTCTGTGAAGCGATCTGGCTTAAAAATCTTCTGGAGGAGCTCGGAGTTCAAGTGGGTCATCCGGTACCATTGTTTGAGGATAACCAATCCTGCATCCGTATTGCCGAGGAGCCTCGCGATCACAAACGGATGAAGCATGTGGACATACGCTACAATTTCCTTCGTGAGAAACTGCAAGATGGAAGCTTCAAGATTCACTACGTGCCAAGTAACGAACAAGCTGCTGACATCTTTACAAAGGGCTTACCAAGAGGACCTTTCGAAAAACTACGAGCGAAGAAAGGATTATTCGGTTGAGCGGGGGTGTTGGGTAGCAACCGATCGTTAACATTAAATAACAAGTATCGAGTTAGCCTTGCCTATTAGGCTCTAGTTTTTACTTCACTTCCACTCAAACCTTTACTGAATAAAGACGTGTTACCATTAACCTCTGCCTATTCATTAAAAAATGCAGTGAAAAGTGCCTCTTAGTAATCCGGGTTGAAGGCGGATGTCAGACCGGCATGAGTTGGCGGTTGCTGCGTCCTACCTGATGCTAAGCAAAAGATTTTACACGGTAGCAAAAATTAGCAAATTGAGTAGGAACGCCCGACGATGGTAATGACAGGTCCTGCGTCGATGGTAGTAGTTAAGGTGAATGCCCTCAGAGAAATATTTACAACGTTTGTTTTGGAAAATACATGGCATTATGTTATTAATTCTTCAATAGTTCAATAGAACTCATCATCAGGTTCTACTCAATTTTGACCTTTTAGAAACGTATTGGAGTGCTACGAGGCCAATAATGTACTTTGTACATGATTCTTCCGAATTCACCGGAACTTCACCCGATTGATTTTTTGTTACAGTCCCACAACAATCAAAGTTGTAGAATTGAAGAAAGCTGAATAAGAGTTGAACAAATTATTGGTGAAAGAGACGAAGCTGATGGGAAAACTTGTATTTAAAAAAAATGAATGGATGAATTCAAGAGAAAGTGGTGAGCATTTGGAATGCGAAAAGGAGTCGACTGTAATAAATAACTCGAAGCATGGCTTATTAGTAATACTTCATTTTCTACAAATATAAAAAATACCCGATAAGAGGCCGAATTTTGGTGATCATTTAAGTATGTGTGTATCATTTGACATTTTGAAATGGGTCAGTGGAACCCAACAGAGCTATCACCTTCTAACTCCCGGGCTAAATATGTTTGTCGTGTCGAGAACAGTTCGTAAAACTGCAAACATTTGTCTTCCATAAAAGCACTGCCGGGCGGTGGGCGTTGGATTATATACACATCAACACAAATGTTATTTCAACACAGGAACATCATAACATTGGTCTCAAAAGCAAACTAAGCTTTTAAGTGAACTTAGTGGACTTGATTTGATTTTCCACACTCTTCATCATTGTTCATCATTGTTTATTTGATTTCCTCTTTCAAAATACCCGTTTTTCACGTGGAATGAAATACAATTTCACAAGCATTTATGTTTACATCACTATGAAAATTCAGCTTTTTTTTCTGTGTGTTATATTCAATTAAAGTTGTGTTTTTGAAAAATGTGTATTTAAAGAAACATAAGCGAATTTTTGAAGCACAGGTTAAATGAAATGTTTTGGTTTTGTTTGTGTTTTTTTATTCCAACGACTGTCAATGGTATCAAAATCTTGACCAACATTTGAAAAGGGTGGAAGAGCCAAAATGTAAACAAACAATATTGTATTATATTTTGATTGAACAATTTCAGAACAACTACCTTACCTTGACAATGACATTAAAATTAATCATACACTTCCTTAAACAAGTAAAAATAAAGTATGAAATTCTTCGGAACAAAATTGCTTTGGTTTTTTTGGTGTTCCCCCGTTTAAAACACGTTAATTGTTTATATGGAAACACTACTATAATAATCATATTATTTTCGCGGGGGGGGTAAAGATGACTTCTTCGACAATTGCTCTAGTTTTTGGCAGAAAGGTATTGTTATGGAAATTCTTTGGTGGGTGGATACACTCAGCGAAACAAAAATAGCACCACCATGTTTTTTCGTAATATTTTCAAAATGTTCATTCGTTTAACGCTAATTTCACCTTACGGTGTATCAGTATTCTACTACACGTCTGTCTGATTAGTTGCTCTGGAAATTTTGGGGACTATTCACATTTAAGCTGAGAAATTCATAAAAAACTATGCGAAACATAAATGCACCACCCTGGTTAAAAATCACCTTGGCTCTTATTTGACAGGTATTTGTTTTGATTTGCATTCAAACCGATTGGAGGTTAAGTTTTCTTCAAGTTGTAGTGAGATCGGATTTTTTCCCTGTAATTTTACGGCAATTGGTCGATCCAAGCATCTGACGTACGAGAAAAAGGTAAAAATCAGGGCCTACCACAATGCAGGCCTCTCGAATCGTAAAATCGGTCGAAAACTCTTTCGATCACACACGGTTATCGGAAGCTTCTTGAAAAATGGCGATAAGAGGGGCCGCAGAGAAACGCGGGAAGAAAAGTAAGCTTTCAGCTAAGGATAAACGGAGAATATGTAGAATTGCAACGAACCAGAAAAGAACAGCGTCACAAATCCGTGCAGAATTGGAGCTTCCGATGACTACACGTCGTGTGCAACAGATTTTGTCCAGCAGTGAGAACTTGGAGTGGCGTAAGAGACTCGGAAAACCCAACCTTACAGAACGGCACAAGTTGAATCGGTTTAATTTCGCTAAGAAGTACATTTCCTGGACCGATGAATGAAAAAACGTGCTCTTTTCGGACGAAAAAAAGTTCAACTTGGACGGACCAGACGGATGGCAGTACTACTGGCACAACCCGGATGTTAAAATGAGCAGGAAGCGTGGTTTTCCGATAAAAATATCGAGGTTCTCGAGTGGCCAGCTTGCTCTCCGGATCTAAACCCCATCGAAAATCTTTGATCGATACTTGCCCGCCACGTTTACGAAAATGGGAATCAATTCAAGAACGTAAATTTGCTGAAAACCCGAGTTCGAGAATGCTGGAAGCAGATTGAGCAAGATATTCTTGAAAAACTGGTTTTGTCCATGAAATCGCGGCTGATTGAAGTTATTCGTAACAACGGTTCCTACACACATTACTAAGTTCACATCTTTATTTTGTTTCCTAAGAAATAAAGTCTGATTTTAATTAAAAGCTAAGGTGGTGTTAATTTTATTTCGCACTATGTTTTTCCGTTTTCTCGTTCTGTTATATGAATGTTTCGAAAAGTCGAATTATTTATATCTTGGTTTGATTTATTTTTCTTCACAGAACATGATATAAAAAATGATTTTGATGAAAACCAATTACTGATCATTAAATGTGGAAAAAACGTGATAATCATTACACCCTAATCACAGAGCAGAAGTCATTTCGCCGCATATTTTCATCCGTTAAAATGTCAAATTGGAATTATGCCGTGGACATAATGTTGTTGATTTCCATTGATTGAGACCACAAAGGTTCAGTTGATTGGTTAGGTATTGCCTATCATCCGTCTGTCAAATCTTCCCGTACAAATACTGTATCCGAAACCTCTAATAGGAATGCAGTTTTCTTTTGCAAGAATATGATTATGCACAGATACTTACTAACAAATCTTTCTCAAAATGTCCCACAGATTCCGAATTTAATTCGTCCGGCCATGTTTTCCTCCTCTGTGTAGACAGCTGGACAATTATACACGCCGTATATCAGCCTTAGCTAGGCAAGAATATTCACGCATTTCTCAACTTCTCTTCCGTTTCCTCTGCGATCACCTAAACCATAATTGATCCAGCCCTCAGGTCTCCTCATTCGATGTCGCAGCTTTGATTCCATCGCGTTGTCTATGTCCATGACTGTAAAAACATGATTAAGAATCCACAATCAAATTAGTACAACAAGAAAAATGTTCATTCGATAGAATCACTTACCTCTGATCTTCCTTGTAGTACCTAGACTCATCTTATAAGTAAAATTAACTGTTTTGGTACGTGACGCCTAGAATTTGACGTCTTTAAAATTTGAAAACACTGGGTCGTAATTCCTCGCCACTTGATTATTGTGAAAGAAGAACGTAGGCGTACTAACAAACAAGATGCCAGAATGTCATAATTTTAACGGCGAGTTTCCAGTGCTGGCAGTTTAACAGGCGAAAACCTAAGGCGTAATAAAACTCTTAAAATAAACAGGGCGTATTTTAGTTTTTATCAATTTTTAACTCAATAAAACATATTTCAGCATATAAGGTTAAGGACTGCATTATTATACAAGATCTTCTTCTTCTTCTTTAGCATTTCAAGCTTATTGCTTTTACAATTAGCTTATTGCATGCTCTCAACTTAGTGTTCTAAATGCACTTCCACAGTTATTAATGAAGAGCTTTCGATGCCAATTACCATTTATGCATTAGTATGATTGTGTGGCAAGTACAATCATACACTATGCCCAGGGGGTCGAGAAATTTTCCTTAACGAAAAACTCCTAGACCAGACCGGGAATCAAACCCAGCCACCTCCAGCGTGGTGTTGCTTTGTAGCTGCGCCTTTACCGACTGAGCTAAGGGAGGACCCATTATTATACAAGATGTGAGCATAATTAATGGTTTATTGGAGCTTGCTATGGAAAATAGGATTTGATTTTCGTATTCCAAGCTTTGCCTCCAGGTTTTTGGATTCATGATTTTGGAATACCGTCCTTTTCAAATGGTAGTCCAGAAATATTAATGTAGTTAACCTGTAGACAAACACAAATCAAACAAATGAACTTTTCGTCGAATCGGACTTGTTACAGTATTTGATCTCTTTGTCAAAAATATTATGTTCGTTTGCGATCCATCGTTATCATCAGAGATGCACTAACTCATAATTAAAATATCTGATTGTGTAGACAAATCAATTACCTGTATAATCACATCATATTTGCTTTCTATTGTTTTTCCTTTCATGAAACTATTTTTATACTGATGCACCTCCAATCCGACACCTACACGTGTGTGTGTGCTACAACATTTGACCAGGATTTCCACATCAATTAGGCGGTATGGCGGGTCATTTACATATGGCCAACGATTGGCGGCAGCTCAATGGTCGGACTGTGGCTGGATTTCCAAGTTCGCATTTTTTCCACCACCATGCGACCACCAATCCGGCCCATTTTGCACCACACATGTTGGCCGCCATCGATCGCATTGAACAACAGCAGCAGCAGCAGCAGCAGCAACAACAACAACAACTCCAACACCATCGACAACACCCGTCGGCAGCAGCAACTACGATGGGAATGCTCTCAGCAGTAGCCGCAGCAGCGTCGACATCGGCATCTACCGTCGGCATCTTCAGTAACGGCACCGGTGCGGGCGGAGCTGATAACAATAATAGCGGGAGCTCTACAATAAACTCACCCCGGATTAGCGATTCCAATGGTGAGTGCTGTGTGGGTATTTTTATTTTGTTTTCGACGGACCATTCTGAGTTCATTTTTTGGTGAGCCAGTCCCCGAAGGGTGGTACGTTGAATATACTCTCCAGGAAACTACCACCACGGAACCGGTCGGTCGTTGTTAGCTTATGATTTTAATTTCGTTTTGCAAAGGTTGTAAAATTTTTATGTGCCAACCATAGTCTGGCTTTCGGGGGCAGCTGACCTATACAGGATTATAATTCTAACGGAATGCGTCGGCAAAATGTAAAACTGAGTCATTGATTTTTGCCTTGCATGTACATATTGCTTTGGCGTTGAAATTAAAGTTCATCCAATGGTGGTTTATTCTTTAAGAGCATTTTGTTTTTGCTTTCTTTGAGTGTGTTCTACATATTTTTTTAAATGTTCCATTCACTCATCAACTTTCTAACAATTTCAGATATACACAACACACTCAATAGCTGCAACCCGCATAGTACAACAAGTCCAAAGACCTCACCGAATCCCTCCAACGACACTCATCAACGGGTGTCGTCCAATACTGACGAGGCGAAATTGACCCCAGATGGTGACTACGAACGAGAAGACCTGGACGATGACAACGACCAGATCAGTGTAACCGGTTCAGATCAGGGCAGTAACGGTCAAAACGAAAGTGACCGTCGAAGTCCGCTAATAGGAGGTGCTTTCACATCGTTGATTCAGAAAAATCATGTCAAGATGAAAAGTGGATTGGAAATATTTCAAAATGGAGCGTTCACTGCGGGTCCTTACCCTACACAGGTTCAACAACCGCACCCCCTGAATCACGCTTTGGCAGCACAACTTTTCTTCCAAAATCCCCTGATACCTCAACCGAATCATTGGTTGTACAATCAATTGTATGGAAACTACCAGGAGTTACCATGGTTCAGGCAATCATTATTCGCAAATAATAACAACGAAAACAGTACGCCGAACAACGACAGCAAAGACAGTTTGGACTCGCCGAAAAGTAACGAAGCAAATGGAAACAAACGTTCCATCACGGTGGTTTCGAGCAACGGCGAAGAGGAGGAAGAATGCTCTCCGCGGAAAACGATTGCCATCGATGACGACGACGATGAGCGAAGGAAAAACTCCCCCTCGGTCACATCGACTAAAAGATCGCCGAGCCCAGAGGTTTCACCGGCTTCACCCTGTACGGACAGCGTGTCCAGTTTGACGGTACTGGAAGGATCGATTAAACTGAGCAGGCGTGGCTCTGAGGAGAAGCTTATTCGGAAGCAGCAGCACAATTCCAAACAAAGTGACGTGTGGCGTCCGTACTAGAGAAGTGGACGAGGCCTGTAAAAATATTTGTTATTGTAGACGGTTGGAAATATGCAATGCAAATTATGTGTTGAAGGCTGAATCTAGTTTTGTTTTTTTTTTCGAATTAAAGTGCAAAAATAAGCTGAAAAGAAGCGCCTCACTAATATTGTGGGATTTGTAATAATATCTGGCGAAAACATCAAAATTCGGAAAAGCATTCTGTCCATATTGATTCGTAAAGCGTTTTATGAAATACGCGAAGCCATGCAACAGTGTGTCAGTGACTGGCTGCACTTAGATTACACGAAAAAATGCATGTTTTCATATGTCTTCAGTGCTGTACCATTTAGTGTTTCGGCTGAGAGGGAAAATGTTGTTTTCAATGAATAGTGACCTATGATTT